>DF360218.1:48457-62994 GCA_000787875.1 Solanum virginianum | reverse complement strand
TACTTTTGTTTTAATGGTTGTCCTGTTATATAAACTTTATACTTTCTGCTTTACATATTCGGTACATACTTCGTACTGACCCCCTTTCTACGGGGGGCTGCGTTTCATACCCGCAGGTTCAGACATGCAGGTTGGTGTCCCACCAGATTAGGATTCCTGACTACAGCTTGAAGTGGTCCTTTTGCTTCGGAGCAATTACTTAGTATATACGCTATTAGTTCTCTATTTTGTACTTGTGTACAATGAGGGTACGTCGGGGCCCTTGTCCCGTCCTATGATTCTGTCAGTTTTGTTTAGAGGTTTGTGGATACATACACGTGTGGGTGGTACTAAATTTGTATGATTAGCTACGTATTCTGAAGAAAAAAAATTAGGACATCTGCTTGTAGTTTGTTGTTCAAAAATTTGGTTTGCAAATTGCGTCTGGTGCCCAACTCGGGCACTAGTCTCGGCTCACGGGGTTGGATCGTGACAATAATTTTTTAATAAGTAGATCTGGACATGGTTAAACTATAATGCACGAAAAAAAAAAGAATGAAAAATCGAGAAAGAATTGTTGTGAAGAAGGCGAAGAAAAGAATGGATGAAAGAAGAAGAGTAATGGCTGCAAGAAAATGAAGAAAAGAAAAAAAATGGAAAGATGATGTGAAAAAGAAGATGAACTATCTTTTGGGTAATGAAAAGACAAAAGATAGATATTGTTCAGATGGATTACTTCAACCAATAACCAAATCAGAAAAAGGGATATTGGAAAATAAAATTTTCAACAAATCTCAATACTAAAAAATATGTAGATATTCAATTAAAAAGACAAACAAAAATGTTGACTGAAATGTATACTTGTGTAAATAAAAGTCGGGTTTGTAAATAAATGGCATTCCCTAAAGTGTAATAAATACTCTTAAAGTATTTTTTCTTGTAATTTTTCTTTTATTTAATGGAGAAATTTTTTGAGGCATTTAATGGATTTGAGAACTATCAAAAAAGAATAAACATTTCTACCAGATCCCCACATATATAATTTAATGGAACAAAAAACTATGGAAACATTAACTAGCATAGAAAATGATGTTTAATAAATCTTTAATTCAAGTACCAAAAAGGCAGTAAATGTAACAACAAAATAAATTATTTGAAAAACCATAAATATAGCCTAACTTAACCCACAATATACACTATTTAATATAGTCAATTTTAAAATTAAAATTATAAAATAATATTTTAAGTGTAGTGATTTATAATAGGTATGCAATTTGATTACATTTTAGTGTAAGTTATTACTTATGGTTAAAAGTGGACACTAATATTAACTTTTTCTTTTTTATAACTCAAATAAATATATAAAAATGAAGAGAGAGAGAGAGAGAGAGAGAGAGAGAGAGGGAGGGAGAGAGAAAGAGAGAGAGAGAGAGAGAGAAGTAAAAAAAAATGATTTGTTCAAGAAAATTAAAATGGAATTAAAGAAGACAGAGAAGAAAAAATCTTTTTCCAAACAATACTAAAAAAAATTTAAAAAGGAGAAAAATCAAAAGAGAAAGAGAAAAAAAATTTCCCAAACAATAAGAGAGATGAAAAAGATAGAATTGCAGAGAGAGAAGAGTGATGTGACACTCCATAACTTCATGCTCTTGTATCCATGTTTCAAGCCTCTTTTGGTTAGGTTGGAGTTGTATTATCTTCATGGGAGACTCCTAGTACCTAAACGAGTTCAAGACTTCCCTAAGAGTTGAGTTTTGGGTGATGGTTCATGCAAGAGTCAACAATAAACTAGCATAACTTTTGGCACACTTGGAACTGGGTGGCCCACGATATGTCAAATTAAATCCCTTTGAGTTAGCTTTCCAACACACTTTATTTCACCATATTTAGAGTTCAGAGTCAAAAGTTATGACCATTTTACTGAAGACTTTCAGTGCAGAGCTGCACTACGAGCCCACAGTTACGAGTCGTAGGTCAGGGTACGACTTGTAGGTCAGGCTCATAGCAATTTCCAAAGACTTCAAAGTTGAGCCTAGGGGTCATGTGAGAGGTCCTACGAGTCATAGTGCTACTTATGGGTCGTAACGGGGCCCGTAATAGCCGTTAGACAGCTTTTTAGGAAGGGTTATTTTTGTCCTTTCTCACCCTTTCTAAGCTCTAGATTGACCTTTTTATGCTCATTCAAGGTCCCAAAACCCTTAAGTTCTTCATTGTATTGATAAAATACTCTCTCAAACCCTTATACTAATATTTCACTCCAAAATCAAGTGTCCAAATCTCTTTCGGATCTAAAGATTTCCTTCAAGCTTCAAGCCTCCATTTTCAATCTTCATTAAGAACTTCTCCAAAGCTAAGGTATGTGGTGTTGAACCATTCGTTCCTTCCACCCATGGTTCCTAAGACTTCTTTTTACTAATACTGTATGATTTAAATTTGATTTTACATGTGGGTCTTGTATATTGAGAAATTTACTGCATAGTGATTTTAGTTCATGAAAGTATGGTTATTTTAGCATATTTTGAGCTTTAAATCTTGGATCAAATGTAATATTTGATGAGGGTTTTGATATGTATGTCTTGAGGTGTTGCAAGGTGTTGATTGGTGGTTTTACAATAGATTTTCTTGCATGATTTCATCTCTAAATTGGATGGTCTTTTACCCCCATTTCACACCCCTTAAGTGTTTGATAAAATATCCGACTAGGGTTTCTTGAGGAATTGAAGGTCTAATGCATGTCTTATGAGTTGAATGGTGTTATGATGATTATATGATTATGAAATAATGATGAAATGAGGATAAGATGATAGTATGCATATGATGTATAATGATGAGAGGAAATGTAGGTATATGATAACTTTATGATGATGAAAGTATGTTGTACATGTGTTGAATTCATGAAAAGTATCTATGATGTTGCAAGTTGATTGCCTTGTTGAGGCGGTATCAAGCCTCAATCACCTTGTTGAGAGGGTGCGCTACATGATGTTATCATGTAAGGACCAGAGTTCCTATTGATTCTTCTTGTGGCTAGACGGATTGTTCAAGTTAGCCTTTGGTGAGTCCTCCATTCCGGGGGTCAATGACTATTCTAAGACTATCTTTCTTTTATGTATGTATTAACTATGAGGGTGAGTCTGGTTGCTTGTCTTGGCCCCCGCTTTTATCTATGTGGTAGAGGTGTTGTTGGACATGTTATGTATTATGGTTGAGCTTTGACTCACTTATGATATTCAAGCTATTTAAGTATAAATCTCTCTCTCCCTTAGTCCCAATTCCCCTTGTTTATCTTTTTTAAATTGTTCTACGTTGCATCCGCGATCAAGTATGTGTAATGATATGCTATGAGGCTTGTTTGGGTCCCTTTGGGTTTTCCATTCGCCGATCACGTCTAGGCCCTAGGCTTGGGTCGTGACAAGTGAGATACGGATAAAGATAAGCTTTCTTGCCTAGATAGAAGCAAAGTAATGTAGTTGTCACACCCTGAAAGGGTATCCTTGGCGTCGTCGGCACTCAGAGACTATTGCTAGCCCCCAAGTGAATCACTTGGCTTCATCACATTCATTTAATATCAACCTAACAGTGGAAGACATCAACGATCAAGAATACTTAATGGAAAGCAATAACAATTCAATAATCAAAGGTCAAAAGTCAAACAATCTATCACTCAACTGAGTAACACTAGCTAGTATGAAAGAAACTAGCCAAAAATAATATCTAATCACAACTCGACAATCTAGTCTGTGAAGCCTTCAATCATCTGACTAATTGGTGTCAATTACAGGTCTATGGCTACCTAAAAATAGAATAAAAAGGGTTAAATCAAAGCTAGAAGAGAAACATAATATCCTCCGACAGTAAGGGAGGATTCACCAATCAGTTGAATACAAATGGGTCCTCAACAGGGCACCTGTTGATTACCGCTAGTTCTGCCTCTGCACCATTAAAAGATGTAGGCCCAAATGGACGTCAGAACGTGAAATGTATGAGTATGTAAAATGACAGAATGAAACACATAAAGGTAGAATAGCATCAACTCAAATAACTCAAATCAAGAAAGTAGGAACTCAATTAGCATGTTAAGAGTCTAAAGTAAGAATACAATTTAGACAATGATCACTAGTATACCATCTAATCCAATCCACTCAGAGTAATATCAAGACCTATATGGGAGTTTCTCTAATAGACAACCATCACCTAAGAGCCGATGATACAATGGAGTGATGTTGTTGTCACATCTATCCAATATCTAGCCAAAGTAAAGGACATCCCATCAGTGGATCTACAATCAATAACAGTCCTCTTTTTGGGACAATAGGGAAACATCCGATTTTTATAATTCAATCATCTCCTATGATGGCTACGTAGTTATTAAGTTCGAGTTGAATTTACTCTTACTCAATTCAGTGCTCAATACTGCTCCCAAGACTCAACATGCTCATAGGATATCAATCCTACGGTTAACTCATTCAATTAGTCTCATTGAACATTTGTCAACTCAATTTCATCACGTCAATTATCAATTCTTTGGTTAGGAGCATTCTTTTAGGATTAGCTCATGACTCATAAATTTATTTTAATGAATGATTAATTGGTAAGTTTAACCTGCAATAATTAAAGTAAAAATTATATAAATACACAACATATTTTCTAATATTCCCTACTATCCTAAAATATTACAATAATCTCTTAATTATTTCTACTCTTTCTCTCCAACTTGTAGATACCTAGACTATTATTTCTCTCTCCTTCTTGATTTATCCTAAATTATCTCCTAATTTATGTATTCTAATCAATATCTACATAATCTTTCTATTTTTTAGTTGTCTAATCAATCTTATCATTATTAATTTCAATTTTCATTATTAATCTTTTCAATAAAACTTATGTCAGCTATCAATTATTAGTAGTTTGATAAGCACCAGCGCTCTTTCTTAAAGTATCAAGTACCTAAAGCTCATATTCCAACGATGAGTATCATTCTAAAAAATACGAAAATCCTTAATCAAGTATCAACTATCCAGATCAAGCACCTAATTTTAAGTATCAAGTATCTACTAAATAGAAAAAAAAACATAAAACTTACCTGACGATTTGAAAGCTGAACAAGATTAAATTAAGAGTGTTGCAAGAAAGTAACTCAGAAAGATAACCTAGCAATTTGGCAGAAGCCTACTAACCATGTGCATTGCAAACTTAATCGAAAAGTCTTCAAGAAGCCACTCTTTTGCCAGGAGCAAGATCTCGACGAAGCATGGTACACCAAGATGGATGCTTGTTTGAGTCCACTTCCTGAAGTGTCTAGCATTAAAGATATTGTTGGAGGGCCACTGATAAATTGACCGAAAAGATTAATTGCAGTTCCTCTTAGGATTGCTAGTTCTATTATAGAGGGAGTTACTACAGAGGACTTCTCTGAAGATACAGAATTATGGAAGAAGATAGTCGATACTAGATCCAAAAAACAGATGCAAGCATTGTTGATCACATCTGGAAAACATATCCATAAAACTTTCAGTGTTTCTCAGAGAAGTTCACTAATTGTGTCATCAATTTTAAACATAAAACTTATGTCAACAATCAATCGTGTTCTTGCAAGGATTTTTCAGTGATTTTTGAATGGATGATTGAATTTAATTTTCAGTTTAGCCCATTTTTAGCATAACTAATTAATTTGTTTCATTTTTTTTCGATATGCATCAAACGAATTTTGAGGTATCAAAACGCCTAATAAATATGAGATTTTTAGTAATTTAGGAAATAATTGATATAAAAAGAAATTAACATTTTAAAGTATGGAATTTGTAAAATTTATACAAAATTAAATAAATAAATTAGGAGAATTAAGAGAGTGGGCCAGGCCCATTCTTTTATTCTTATTCTTGTGTGTTCTGAGGGAATGGACAACAAATATAGGGCAGACTATCTTATTGGCTTCCTATACCTGGAAAGAAGAAGCTTTCAACGAGAAAATTTGGGAGAAGTTCATAAATGAAACTAACTGAATCTTTGTATCGCTAATTTGGGTAAAAGGTAATAGATTCATTTTTCTTACTGTAATAGGGACATATACTGATAAGGTGTTTGGAAGCTACAGAAAGAAATTATAGTCCCTACCTTTATAATGATAGGCTACTGAATTGGAGGGCAAAAACTTTGTAGGTGGTTTTGAAATCTTTTATGAAAACAATATATCTATAAAAGGATCTTCCCTCTACTCCACTAGATTTAATTAGTAGACAATAATGTAGGATCATATGATTCAGGGGCGGAGCTACAGCTAGTCAAGGGTGTGCAAGTGAACACCCTTTGTGAAAAATTACTCTGATATAAAATAAAATTTATGAAATGTATATATATATATATCTTTCTTTGCACAATCTTGCGTAACTAGTGTCTATAGTCTAGATCTAATCTCATTTTTGTCCAAAACTCACTTAATTCTCCTAAAGAATTTTTTGTGGGTCCACTAATCCACCAACTTTCTTCTTTAACCCTTTTTTATTTTTCAAAGTCCTTTTTTTCATGTCTTTTGCCCTCCCTAAAAGCAAATTTATTCTATTTGACCTCTTTAAATTAGATACTATTTCTTCCCTCATAATTTATATGACAATACTACTTAATTACTTATCTAATTATAAATTATTTATTAAGAATTAAAAAGTAATTTTAAAATTATATCATTTTTAATTATAAAATAATATATTTTGACATAGTGAAGATTTATTAATTGTTAAATCTAGTTAAAACTTTAATTTGGATGTTTATTTATAGTAGATAGAAAATAATATTTCAAACAAATTTCTATCAGGAAAATAAGAAAAAAACATTATGTGCAATTATACATATGTTATTGTATTTTCATTTCTTCGTAAATAGGTTATTTAGAGGTTTAGATCGAGAAAATTTAATACCAAATTAATTTATTCATATTTTTTAGCAAAATCATGAGAACTAGTTAAGATTTGAAACCCTTGATTAGAATTCACACATTTTCTATCAAAACACAAGAAATCTAACCAATTAAAATTAAAAAGTACCAAAACTGAAGATCTAAAATAACTTTAGATTTAAGTAAAAATGAATAAAGTGGTATTTTTTTGTTATTTAAATTTGTGATATGCATTCAGTAAAAATCTTGATTCATTCATTATAAAATTATTATTTTAGTTTACACAATTTATCGTGTATTTTTAAAACTAAAAGTGACATAAATTGAAGAAAAAAATTTAGATGGTTCATATTTGGTGGAAAAAAAAATTATTGAAATCATTTTGTTAGTTGCTTTTTAAAATTTTGCACACTCTTCGCAAAATGTTTGACTCTACCGCTGATATGATTAAAGTAATGGTGATGAAAGGTGAAATATTTAATAATTCGGTAATGGACTTGATTATCCTAATAAATCAATTACCATGAAGCTAATGTTCTAGGAGTTTAGCTTTTCTTTTTAATTGTTATGTGACCAGTACTTGATACAGTTAGTTAGGCAGCAAAAAGTAAGATTCTGAATTTCTTTTCATGAATTGAACATTTAGATTATGTCTAGTTAAAGGGTGTTGACTATTTTAAATTTATTTTGGTGTAGTTTGAGGTGCTTTGTATTTAAGGGAGAATAGACTTGATTTATTGAAAGGAGTGTTTGGATTGTGAATTCGAAGTAATTGACTTTTAAGCTTTATTACTTGCTTTTCAAACATGCTTTAAAAAAAATAAGCTTTTTTATGTCTGATCCATGCATTGAGACAAGTGTTTTGCTTGGCAGAATTAGTATTCTTTGATAAACCTTAGATATGCTATTTTGTGAAGAATATCAATTATTTTTTAATTATAAGTTATATATGACGTGATGTTGAATATCTTTCTTTAGTATTGTGATGTGATTACTAGGGGTACACATAGCTACAATAATATGTTAAGGGCATATCCATGTTGTCGTAATATGTTAGGGACTTTGTATATTTTATCGTAGTATAACTTTTGAGCATTTTACATGCTGTCTCGAGGTGCTAGGCTGATCTTTTGCACTACCGCTTATGACAAGTTTTGAGTGTGAATTGAGTTGGTACATGCAGAGGCAGATCCAGGGTTTAGAGTCTACGGGTGTCAAGTCTCTAGATTCATTGGTTAAATTAACTTTAGGTTCAGATCAAATTATTCATCTTTTCAGTTCATGTGACAAATAATTAATAACATATGAATAGTAATAAGATGAAAATTTCACACTCCACATTCAACTGTCTACAAGATCATGAAGTGAACAAAGTTAAAACTTTAAATAATATTACTAATATCATAAATATCCATCATTCAATTTAGAATTGTCCACGACGAGTTTTCATATTCTGAAAATGATCAATAATGGCATCATTGATTACATTTGCAAATATATCACGCTCTATGTAACACACTAAACAATCATTCAAATACTGATCACCAATGCTATTTCGCACATCATTTTTTATGTGCTTCATGGATGAGAATGCTCTCTCCACAGTTGTCGTAGCAACGGGTAAAATCAAATTCAACTTCACAAGTAAATAAACAAGTGAATAAGTCTCCACAAGATTTGCCTCAACCAATACCTTTTGCCAAAATCTCAAATTCCTTGCAGTTTAGAGAACTTGGGATTACCACTTCGCATATGAATAATGAAAGTATCAAGTTGGTAACTCAAATCTCGCATTTTTCCATCATCAAACTCACTTGGATAACACTTTGCTAAAGTCATGATTCTACCTTTGTCAAAGTTAGAGAAAGAATTGATCGGATTCAAGCTACCCATTCCAAGAAGCAAATCACTACTAACAATATCAAAATGATCATTAAGCTCTTGAAGTTGCACATCAATAATCGCACAAAAAAGTTCAACACGTAAGTGATGTGAATAACATCAGAAGACTTGCGCTTTGACTTTCCGAGAAAAAAAAAAGACTCATCCAACTTGGGAATCAAGATATCATGCAAATCACAAAATGAGAAAACATCATCCAACAAAGACCATACATGTGGTGTCCTTTTTCAATATATATTTGACTTGCTGAGCATTTTATTATGAAATGTATTCTTGTCCATAGCAATTGCTTATTCGCTTTATAGTGGTATTTTCTAACACTTGTTATAGGTATATTAACGTAGCAAGTCGAGGATCTTACACGGTTATATTTATGCATAATTCACGATTTACTTGCATGTTTATGTAGATACTATTGCAGAGGGTGAGATTGATAGCTGACGAGTTCATCCTCGTGAATTATGTTGTTGAGGTGAGCCTTCGCATTATTCGTAGAGGCTAATAATCTAGCTCTTTCTAGTTATAATATAGCTTATGTCTTCTGTTCTTGGGATTTGCATGTCCAACAGTTAAACTCATGTAACTTTATAGATGCTTCATGATTTTTTTGTGGGATTTGGACTAGAGATATTTTGTTAAGTGACCGTTTCTTTTCATAAATTGATACAATTTGATTTGATAGCTACTCTATTTTTTTTATGAGTATTGATGGGTTTCGAAATTGCATATATTTTATTTTAGTGCTTAGATAATTTGAATAAGCGTAAGGATGTTTGATTCTCCCGACATATGTTGAGCGGGTATCAAGCACATTTAGCGAGTATTTTGGAATGTGACATTAGTTGAAAACAATTTACAACAAAATAACTACTAATAAAACGCACATCTATTAGGAAAAACGACATAAGTACAATAATGTTTTTTTTGCCTCAAATATGGTGTTAGTATAAATGGCAAACAAAATACTTCATCTTTCACTCTTATTTGTCCAATATCTTTTAAAAATAATTTTTTAATTTAACTTGCATTTTAACATATAAAAATATAATTATCTTTTTCTTGTTTAATCCCTCCACATTAATTATTTATTTCCCAAATGGAAATTCAATACATCAATTAATATTAGTATTGTAACAAAATATTCATTAATTATTTCTTCATGAAACAGTCTCTCTACTTCTATGAAATAGTGACAAAGTCTGCATACATTTTACCCATCTCAAACCCCACTTGTAAAATTTCACTAGATATGTTGTAGCAGTAAGCATGCAAAATCAAAGTGAACAATCGGAATAATTAGGAGTATCATTGTGGCCATTTGGCCAGGTTCTCGAAAGACGATTTTATTTAAAAAAATAAAAAAATAAAAAAAAAGTTCAACGTTCCCCTCCTACCATTCAAAAGATTAAATCTTCGCCAATTGTTCATCTCCTATCCATGCAAAACACACTCAACTATCCTTTCTCCTCTTTTCCATAAAACTTGGTATTTTCATACCAGAGTCATCACAATTTATCTGTAAAAAATGGATGTGATAATTTTCCAGCACTCTGGATAGATATAAGCAAACGATTCTGACTAAATTTTGTTCCAGACTGGCAAAGTTCTGACAATTTTAAATCCATATCGACAATAGTAGCAACAAAGGAACAGCAAACATGATAGGAAACAAACCTAAGAGATATCGAGCACATTCAAGATCTCAACAAATAAATGGCTCAAAACTGCGATACTCTAATGGCAGAAACATCTTAGCTACTATTTTCACAAACACAAAGAGAAAAAAGACATAACAGCCATGGGGAATATACTCCCTAACAGTAAATACAGCAAAGCTCACGGACCCGACCTCCGCAATTCTTCTGCTCCATGTGCAAAGTGGCACTTGTCTCCAAAAGTGCACGAACTTTTAGCAAAGTTCTCACATAATTTTGTTTTATAGTTGCTTGATGTGGAGGAGCTTGTGTTCTTCGTCAGGGGTGCTGCAGATGTTGTAACACTCTGAATAAGCTCACGAACCATTCGACTGGCTTGTTCAATCTGATCAATTGTACCTTCAAGTTCTATGTTCCTCAAGTTAGGATCCGACTCATGATCCCTAATGGAAAACTTGGCTCCAGTTACACGACAGATATGCTTTGAGTTGACGCCACCTTTTCCAATAATACGTCCAGCAAGAGAGGCATCCACGCTAATCTTAGCTGTCGCAGAGGACCCAAAGCTGGAAGCTGCTCCAAGGCCTGCAGGATTTGTCTCTGGTCGACTACCATACCTTCCATGCATCTGAAACATACCATGGGGCTCCTCATGCAATGGAGCTGCTGGCCTGCCAAGCTCCCAATCCCCATGTGCAAAACGACATTTGTCACCAAATTTGCAACCTTCAGCAGTGTTGAATTTGGAACATAGACGAGTCTTAACAGCTGGAGGAGATGATCCGTCAGGGAAAGATGGTGGAGCTATTGAATTTCTTGAAGCTGTTGGAAGTGCTGGATTGCTGCCAAGCATCTGAGTCACAGCTTTAAGGCCTCCAGGTACATAATGCAAGAAGTGGCATCCTTCACCAAATGGGCATCCCGAAAAACTGCAGAAGAATTAAATCAACATATTAAACAACTATAAATTTGAAAAAACAAAGTTGCATCATGAACCGTTAGGATCAAACTGATCAGCAAGAAGATTAATACCAGCAAAAGCCCAAATCATAGCAACAGCAGTTCAGAGTTTCTTAACATATCATTAATATGGTTCTGTTTCTTAAATTCTTGATAAAGGCGTCAAATAAAAACATTCAAAAAAAAAAACCTTTTGTTTTCATTGAAAAAAATGGTCATCCAACTAAAATGACCAAATTTCAAGCTCTGGAACATGATGAACCAGAAAGAACAGCATATCAAGACCAGTAGAACCTCAATCTGTCACCTACTATAAGGTTAACTGCACATTACTACTCAAATTATGAGGTCCTAGAATGCTTTTGCAGGTCATATTTGATATTGTCCAACCATTGCTTATCAACAGGGAAAAAAAAAAAGTTAATAGGTATCAACAGAACAACATTAATGAACCAAAGGTGATCAAACAGCTTCTCGTATTAGACAAGCACCAAAAACGCACACATACTTCTTGAAATCCACTCATTGCATATTCACTATGGTAAGAGCTTTTAACAAGAAACGCAATACAATAAAATTAAGTGAACAAATATATTTTAGCAATTTTCCAAGATAAATCTCCAAAAAATGATTTCTCAAGATATCATTGATCATCAAAAATCATTTCACATCATTAGGATCAGCAGTATTTAGCAATTTAGCCTATTAGGGTGGAACAAACCTCCTAATGCTTTGATTCCAACTAAGAGGAATCTTGAACTAAGAAATAGACCCTAGGAGCTAGAAAGGCAAATACTTTACAGCAACAAGGATTTAAAATTGACAATTCTCAGATCAAAATGCTCAAAAGACTTCGACTATATCTAATATAATCACCTCCACCCAAAACACAAAAGAGGGGAAAGGATTCTGTTTCCTGTTGGGAACTTTACTCAAATGGATATGGATTTTTCTTTTCATAAAACTGACTTTACAGTTGAACAACAATCAACATCAACAGGCTGCAAGAAATCAGAACAAAATCCATATTGGTATAAATTAAATGGCTCTAGATTAGTCAAGTGGACGGAATGAGAACACTTTGCAACGACAGGCATTGAAGTTTTCTCATTGACATCTCATCTCCTTGAAAAGTCCTCTCTTCAGACTCTAAGAGTCAACATCCAAAGTTTATTCCTTGAGATAAATCTCTATCCATGAACCGAAAGCAAGAGCGATTCACTGACACCTATATAGCAAAATGCCAATCAAAATGTTTATGGTCATTTTCCACCAATCATAGGGTCACATTTTTTCACGTAGTATCTATGTGTATCCTCATTCCAAGTCTATGAATGCACCCTCATCCTAAGTTTCTAGTAACGCATCCTCGTTCCAGATCTCTAGTAAATGTACTACTTCATGAAATAACTAAACAGATTTCGTCACCCATTATAATAGATTCTCAGTGCAGCAAGATAGATGTAGACTTCGTTAGTTTGGACTTAACAGGAGATCTGCATCTGGGTAATTCATACATTAGACCAATTAAGTGCATTTTTCGTTTAGATTTATGCATTTAATGGGTCTGAATGTCTAAATCATTGAGATCTAGAACAAAGTCTTGACACCATTAAAAGGTATTCCTATGTGAATAATATTCACTACCACTAGCCGCCACCAGTAGCCACCTTTGACATCACAATCACAACTACCACAACCACCACCACCAATTATCGGCATCAACAACCAACCAACTCTATCATCCGTCACCACTGTTGCTAACTACTACTGTCACTTGCTACCACACTTACCTCCTCCATCATTATGATACTATCCATTGCTGCCACCACCCTGTCTTTATAACTGCCAACACCTCCTCCACCACCACCACTATCAACCACTATCACCGTTATAGTCAGTTCTTTCTACCATGATACATTCTTTAATCACCACTGGCCGCCACTATCAGTCACTACTACCACTATTGCCAATCTCTACTACCAACCACCTCCATGATCATAACTTGCACTTACACCAACTATCACAAACACATCACCAACTGCCACACATTCTCCTAACATCGATCAACTTCATCATTACAACCACCAATACCACTATCAATTGCCACAATTATAATAGTCACCACAATGCCAACCACCTCCACCGTCACAACTATCACCACCATTATTACTAACCACTAACAACAATTATTACCATCACCACCACAAACTATCTCAACCATACGAGCAAGCATAAATGTTTTAGTTTTTTAATCAAATATAATTTATCTAATTAATTATTTTTAATGTTTAACTAATTTTTATTTAAATTGTAAATTTATTATGTACATAAATTATGTATATTCAGATGTTGAAAAACATATTCAGATCTAGAGATAACATCTTCATCAGTTGTCTAAATCTTAATACAAACAAACGAGGTCGTAATCACCAGAGCATCAATGTAATAGAATAGCAAACCAGATGAACACCGTTCTGTAAAGAAGGAATATTGTCCAAGAAAAATTACAATCAATCTCGTACTACTCTCCAGAAATCCACATCTCCATATCCAAGATCAACGTATATTATACTGATTATTTGTCAAACTAAGTAAAAATTTTCAACTTCACAAGGGAGATGCATAAGCTATGCAACAATTAGTTATGCAGGGATTACAATGCAAGGATTAGTTCTTAATGGATGTTTGGTTTGTTGCATAGTATATTGTACAATTAAACACGTGTTTTCATTTTTTTTATAAATAAAAAAAGTATATTTAATTTAAGTGTGAAGTTATGAAGGGTATTCGTATCATTTTGTAAATCCAATCCATTTATTACAATTACACATTTTTATTCCACGTTCTATATTGCATAAAATAATACAAAGATTTCATCATAGCGTATGTGGGTACATTTATATATAGCAAAAAGGACCAAACATATCAACTATGTTGGATTTTGTACAAAGTAAAAACTATGTTGTTTTTTATACAAGGTAACCAAACAATATAATAAGGTAAGTTAGTTTTAAGATCTAAGTGCTCCTTATCCATCAGTCCTGACAAATCGAATTCTCTCATGAATATCACCTAACACTTTCTTTTATAATGAATATAACAAGAAAACCACAATTTGTGCAAGTTCCGACATTCATAACATGCTCGTT
>DF360218.1:36493-48412 GCA_000787875.1 Solanum virginianum | reverse complement strand
CCGACATTCATAACATGCTCGTTGGCAACAAAAGAAAATCTATTTATGTAACGGGCACAGCCCATTGATTCCACTCAATTTTTGCACTAAGTAACTGATCACAAGGAAATTGAAATGAACTGAATGGTGCAATCCCAGTTGGATGGGATTTTCCTCAAATAAGAACACCACATTAGCAATTGTTTTACTTTTTAAAAATGATAAAGTTGTATTTTTCAGCATTAAGGACATTCGGAAACTATCAAAAAGTTGCTAAAAGAACCTAGATTATTTACAAAGAGACTAAGAAATCTACAATTGTTTTTCTTACAAGATTATTTACAACAAAAGTAAAAAGTTGCAATACATCTGTCTTTGACTTTCTGGAAGTTGTTAATTTTGCCTTCAGTTGCTCGGTCTGATTTTTGGGTTTTTCGGTATTTATGCCCGACCCTTACCTGAATCTGGTTCACAACTTTGATGGGAAGAGGCTATTTTCCCTAGACACTGCTTCAAAAACAATCAAATGACCCTGATGACGGTAATCTATTCTGTCTTTGCCTCACAAACGACCATTGTATCATCTGCATAGAGCAACTGGCAGACTTCCATTCTCATGTCCTGCAAAGCCCTTAATATCCAGGCTATTGCTAATGGCACTCCTCACCATACTATTAAGGTCCTACTGTGTACTTGGGTATGCCATTTGGCAGGAAGTACAAAGAAGGGGAGATATGGGACAGCATAATAGAAAGGTCTGAAAAGAGACTAGCACACTGGAAAGCACAATACTTGTCTTTAGGGGGAAGAGTCACACTAATTAACTCAGTGTTGGACTCTTTACCTACATATGTGATGTCCTTGTTTCCCATTCCTTCTAGTGTAGTGAAGAAGCTAAATAGACTAAGAAGGAATTTTTTGTGGAAAGGCAACAAAGAGAGGGGGGGATATAATCTGGTTGAATGGGAGGTCACTCAGTTACGAAAAGGACAAGGAGGAACAGGAATAAAGAATCTAAAAATTCAAAACAGGTGCCTTTTGATGAAATCGCTTTGGAGGTTTTGTGATGAAGAAACTTACCTCAGGAAGGAAGTAATTGTTCACAAGTTTGGTCAGAAAAGTCCTTGGTGCTCCAATGAAGTGAATTGCACTTATGGGATGGGTGTATATGGAAGGCTATTAGAGGTCTAAGCTCCAGGAGAATTCTAACATCAGAGTTGGTAATGGTTACAATGTTAGGTTCTGGAAGGATAACTGGATAGGGGAAGTACCACTACAAGTTAAATTTCCAGATCTCATGTTACTTTCAAGTAACTCTGAAATTGTTGTGTCTCTGTGTTGGTCCCCCCCCCAAGGTTGGGATCTTAACTTCAGAAGGCACTTAAATGACTGGGAGGTGGAAAGAGTAGTTGATTTGCTAAAAGAGGTGGACAAGTTTAGTGGGACAACAATGGAGCCTGATAGACTTAGATGGAGACATAGCCCAGAAGGAAGTTTCACAATAAATAAGTTATACCAGAGGGAGAATAGCATTATGCAGGAGGAAGAACTGAAAATATGGAGAAATATATGGAAGAACATAGCTCCCACAAAAGTGAAATGCTTTACATGGCCAGTGATTAAAAAAGCATGCCTTACACATTAAGTGTTACAAAAGAAGGGGAGAGTTGTGGTGACTAGATGTTTTTTGTCCAATGAGACTGGGGAGACAAACAATCACCTGTTTCTACACAGCAAATTCACTGCGCAACTGTGGAATCTAATTTTCAGTCTCACAAAGACAGTGTGGACCATGCCTGAACACACAGCTGACTTAATGAGTTGTTGGATGAAAAGAGGGGGAAGTAAAAGTCAGAAAAAATGGTGAGGGATAATACCTTCTTGCATATGGTGGTCAGTTTGGAGGGAGAGGAATGGAAGGCGTTTCGAAGAGAAGATCAAATCAGTCCATTATGTGGAATGGAATTGTTTGGTGACCTTATTTTTTTGGTGTAAACATAATTGTATAGTGGAATCTGAGGAGTTGGTAGAATTTCTAGGAGCTCTATAAAGCTAGAGTCTATTTCTTTGTAATATGGTTTTAATGGTGGCCAGCATTCCCAATGCTGAAAAATACAACAGTACTAATTCTCCAAAAACAAAAAAAAAAAGAGAGAACGGATAAGGCATCACCCTGGCTAAGTCCCCTTTCTGAAGGATAAGGCACCCAAAGAAAAGATAATGCTTTCTTGAAGCTCCCTTCACCTTAAAATACTGATACTTGCAGCCTCCAGAAATAGATGCACCCCCAGGCATCCCTACACCTCTATTAATGAAATGATCAATTTTAGTAACAAAAGAGCCCCAACCTCCATTAAAGTTGTTTTCTGGGATAATAATAATTGTTCTGGCAAGCCTATTAACTGTGATAACAGAAAGAAATCCCCAATATTTTTTTATGACAATGGAAGCCGGCATCAACTATCCTTTGGGTGCAACATGTAGAACCCCTGCTCCTATGCAATAGATTGCGAACCTCACAGGAGAAATAACCTGCACTAGGCAAGCCCGATGCGACGAGCTCGACCCACAAGGCAGACCCCTTGCTTTTGCTAGCAAAGGGTTTCCCACTAGAGACCTCCAACGTGGAAGTCCCAAGCCCAAACCACTGGGCCACCCCGAAGGGTGAAATCTCAAATAATTTTTTAACTTCAAAGAGAATGTCGGTGTTGACATCTCTACACTTCTAAGATATAAAACTTTGACCTCGTAACTTTGCAGCTTCCCGTAACCTTTTGCACCACCATAGGAGTGCTCTTCTACTTAATACCATCTTCTCTCATATAATAAAGCTTAAAAGATTACCACCCAATCATACCGTATCTCATATCTTTGTCTGGACTATGCTAAATCATAAGAATTACCCCCTTGCCTTAAGTAAATATGATTCTCCACGAGGAATTTAGTAAAACCAATGTGAAGAGAGAAAGATGGTTTATGAAAAACCATAGTTGGATAGTCTCCAATGGTGTAACACTTGAAAAGGTTCCTAGAGATGGGAGATGGATCTTCAGATGATTGCCTCAGGGAAAGTGCCTAGCAGTATCTATTCACGGCACATAAATGGTTAAGAATTGTCATTCATATTAACAGAGATTTGGTTGACAGTTGCAATTATAAGACTACTAAACAAAGAATACTGCCCACTATGTTATCATGGTAGGTGTAACGCATCAGGGTAGGGGGGATTGAGCATCCTTTCTAACAAGTAGAATGTGGAATTGTATATTGAAAACGACATGGCATTCCCATTCCAGTGTTACCAAACAAATTGTAAACTAAGTTTAGAAACTAGACCTTTTAAGTGCTATCATATCCATCATAATGATCAAACATATAGTTTCAGATGTCAAGACTTGACTTTTTGCACTTGCCAGATTATCTATTAAGATCATATTTCAGTAAAAACAAAACTTGATACTCCCTCTGTTTCGAAAAGAAAGGCCTAGTTTGACTTAGCACAAAGAATGACTTTTTAAAATGGAGGGAGTACACATTTTCAACAGCTACTTCCAAAATAGGAACACAAAAAGTCTATTTGCAACAAGTCCAACAAAGACAAGATACAAAGCCTATTTCTATAAAGCACCCAAATTTTTAATACACAAGCAACCAGCTAGAAGGAAACCATTCTACCATTTGAAAGATGTATCCATCAATTCCTTTAAGATATCTAAAGGGGATCACTTCACAAGTACTATGAGAAAATATTTAGAATTCATTCAAAAATAATGAAGTAAAGGAAAACATGGCAAGGATGCTCTACCTTTATCCACTTAATGATAGAAACGCTACCTTAGATAGATTTCAATACAAAGAATATTGTATGTAAGCTTCTCTTTAGCTTATGATATACATTTTTGAACAGTCTTTCAGTACCACTACCCCCCACGAACCAAAAAAAGGAGATCTAGAGTCGACGAAAACCTTTACGTTAGCTAACAATATGTAATGCCGCTTCTTTCCCTTCAATTTTTGGTCTAAATAACCAAATGGAAAGGAAATTAAGGTGGAGAAGTAGTCGTACAAACTTCAGTTTGAAGGAAGTTCTCCAACCAACAGCAATATTTGCAATTCTAAGAATCGATATAAAAGGTTTTCTCACAGATATTAATCATGGCATGTTTAATGGAACAAAGGCGGAAATGCCATACAATCAGATATTTATTTTCAGAATTTTTCAGATCACTACAATTGGCTCTTTGCAATTGTCCAATTATCTTCAAGATCATCAAGTTTCAGTTAAAACAGACTCGAATAAAACACGCACTGCAGCAAGATTCAAAATTGCAGCTACCAATGTTTCTACTCCAACAGTTCAACAAAAACAGATATAAAGCTTATTGCATGAAGCAACCAAATGTCTCGGACAGAATCAGCCAACTAGAAGAAACTGATGTTCTATCGTTTGAAAAGTACCAAACCATGCACTTGACCTATACAGACAATTTCAAATTTGAATGTCCTCCTCCTACAAAATTTACCCATGAGTGTCAATATCAATCATCTAACATAGAAGAATTCGGCAACATTCTCCTTTTCAAAAAAATATGCATTAGGTGATTTTCTTATCAAATGACTTGAAGGGCAATTTTCTGCATAAAGCATATTCACCAAAACAGCCACAGGAGAAATATATCAAAACATGGTACCTGGTTCATGTCAAGCATGTACTCTTGAATAGACCCAAAACAAGGTACCAGTAAGTTCTTCCCACAAGTTTGGTGCCTGTAGACAGAGAAAAAGCCAAAGCTTATTACTTCTGTCTCAATGTAGTCACTGATAAACTAGGGACACTTCTGCAGCTTTTTAGACCACCCTCTAAAACACAAGTAAATCCAACTATTATATCCACTTTCATCTATGTTTTAACCAGCTCCATATTCTCTTGACAAGTTACCAGCTAAACTAGCCAGTATCGCACTTAATCTTTCCACCCCAAACACCTTGTCAGATTTCTTGCATCTTCAGACAGAGACTTTAAGATCACAGAACTGCTGCGAAACTGCAATCATGGCATATATGCAATATAACTAAACTGAACATGAGAGAATTTGCATCTTCAGACAGAGACTTTAAGATCACAGAACTGCTGCGAAACTGCAATCATGGCATATATGCAATATAACTAAACTGCTGCAAACTTGCAATCATGGCATATATGCAATATAACCCAAGTATGGATAACTTCATAACCCAACTAGTTTAGGACATTTTCTATCTTTAGATAAAGAAGAGAGCACCAAAATTTTTATGAGAGATACGGTGAATTACCAGTATAATTATATCAATAACGCTCTTCTAAAAATTAAGATAGAAAAATTTCAGCCATGCTACCATAAAAAGGCCATATGATTCCCTTTTGCACCTTCTTTAGACTTCTTCTTTTGTTAACAGAAAAACCCCACTTGGCTGCATATTTTTTAAAAAGAAAGCCATATGCGAACCAATGTGAACATAACCTCCAACCAAAAACGCACCTTTCAGGCTTTGCCCAATAAAATGCTTGATAACTATTTTAAACTCATACTCCCTTTACATGGCTTAACCATATAAATATGTCTGACCTCACAATCATCTAGCTCAATTAACCTTGATGCCTCTTAACAGAAACCATAAAGAGCTCAAAAACCATAGAGCAACATCTTAATCCTAATCTTCAAACTTCCACATAAATTCTTCTAGTAAGTAGACTCATCAAGGAGCGCAGAACATGTGATCCAATGTTTGTAGTTCAGCTATCTTACATTGATGTAATTCTTGAACTAGATGTTAATATGCATGCAATTATCTCATTACTTTTTTTTGAAATTAGGTAGAATGGCCGAGGTAGCGAAAACCCCTTCAGCATGAAAAGTAATCTTGTGATCTTCCCATGCAAACTTCAAGAGTTGGGGTAGCCTGGGGGAAACAGTATAGCATCCTATTCTTATGTTCTTATACTTAGATGATTGTATAATCCATACTATTTTATGTTTTGTCACTTGACATTATTATTTTAATATACGTTGACCACCCTCAAAAAGGAACAATGCAAGGAATATTTTGCTCCTCTCCATCTCAAAAATAACTGATGAATTAAGAAATAATATCCTCGTATCAGTTGATGCATAGGCCAAAAACTTAACGATGCCTAATGTACAAAGTAGTGATACAATTATCCAAAAACAATATCGCTGGCACTGATACAATTATCAAAAAATATCACCAGCAGTGATACATCATGCCTGATGTTGTAGAAAACATAGGTATATAAAAGAATCTATTTGTTCAATGAATTTATTCCTTCACAAAAAATTGGCAGGGATCACATTACTTTGGATGGTACATGTTGATACCAAAAAGAAAAAGCAAGCTGCAGAAAAACAAAAACATGCTTTTTCCTTTGAAGTCAACTCCATCCATTCATAGAACTCTTTAAAGAAGTAGTTCTCTTAGCTAGATAGCCAGAAACATTCCAAGAAACAAGATCACATATAACCAACTAAGACCTAGTATGCCAAGAGCAGAAAGTTTAGAACGAACACATTATTGTAAAGAAGTTGGGAGGCAACTAGTGAAGTAACCCAAGAAGCATGATCATTTCTGAGGAAGTTCAAGACCCTGTCATCTTGAACATGCTTGAGATAACACTATCACTCTTAACACTTTGGTGATTCTGGGAGACTTGTATCACTATTTCTCAGTCTTTTAAAAAAGTGAAAAGCCCCACAAGCAACAAGCTTCATGGGGGTTGAAGCAAAAAAGTGATTTGG
Source organism: Solanum virginianum (assembly GCA_000787875.1). Classification (NCBI taxonomy): domain Eukaryota; kingdom Viridiplantae; phylum Streptophyta; class Magnoliopsida; order Solanales; family Solanaceae; genus Solanum; species Solanum virginianum. The sequence continues at coordinate 41,639 of DF360218.1, read as the reverse complement.
GCTTCTTTGCCGTGAAGCACCACCCCCCCCCCCAAAAAAAAGGCAAGGTACCAGAAAGTTCTTCCCAGATTTGGGCTTCTTTGCCGTGAAGCCCCCCCCCCCCCCCCCAAAAAAAGGCACCAAACTACATGAATTAACTTCTAGAACAGTTAATTTCAACATCTTACATACTATGACATTGATATTTATCCAACTCCTCAATATCAATAGTTCTCATGGAATCACGTACTGCCTCGTTGTTTGAACTTTGAAGTGAACACTTATGCAAAGCACACTGCTTCACCCATGAAGTGGAGGCCCCTCACTTTAAGCGACAAAGAGAAGGCTTTTCAATAACATGCAATTTCTAAATATAAATTGCTTAAACATGTTTGCACACACGACAACTGATTCTTAAGATGCGGTAAGAGTGGCTCGTAATTTACTTAAATGATCACAAAACACAAGTTTTGTGTCCAACATGAGAGAATCTCTAAAGTAGTGAGGAACGAATCTAATTATTGGATTCTCATGATTCATACTTAGCATCATGTACATTTATCTACCTTGTTTATCTTTATAGTGCTTACCAGGGAGCATTGAAGGCTTTAAGATACTAGACTGAGATCCAAAGACCCAAAGAGAAACTGTCGTGAAACAGAAATCCCTCAAGGCATATCAAACACAAAAGCAGTGTTGTCAAAGGCACGCTTAAGCCCTTACGAGGCTCAAAACGTGTTGAGACATTCGCCTCACTTAATGTGTCTCTTCTGAGGAGGCGACGATAAAAATTTCACTTTATCGTAATTTCTTTGCACATATATTTGACATTCATGCTTATAATTATTAGTCTTAGACTAACCATATTTATTTATAAATTTTTCTCCTTTTGCACCTTTTTCATTGAAGTCTACGTGTTGTTTGCACATAAAGCCTGAACAGACCTTAGAGCTTTTTGAGCTTTTAGCTTCTAATAACACTGCACTGAAGCTCGGTGTTGAAATCACAGAAGACTCTAAGCTTGATCAAACATGTATGAAGCATGAACTTAAAGCATAAAACAAGTACCAAACTGGAAACTCCAATCATCCTTTAAAAGATGACTGTGCTACAAAGCTTAAAAGGTATCTCTACAATAGAAAAACTCTTTACTTTTTATGACGGAGAATTACTTGTGTAATCCCTTCTTTTTCCTACAAGTGAAGTCCTGTATAATTCTTCACCGACAAAAGGCAAGCACCCGCTACCTTGACCTAACTTCTTTATTTAACCTGTGGTTTACTAATAGCCTAGTTAGCCCAAGTATAAATAACTCTCTCTAGTAAATGAAGACTAACAAAACCAAAGAATCCAATCTTGCATAAATTTAACCTTGAAGATCCATATTTGGAACTTTAAGAACAACTATGACTACGGACACACAGAAAACAATGTGTTACTACATAAGGATATCAAATTTAGACAATTATGCATGCATCCTAAAAGGCCTTCCTCACTTAACCCTCACTTAACCCTGTTGAACAGATACTTTAAAAGATTTGTCTTGTCTTGTCCATATCAAATTTTGTATCCCATATGAACTCTTAGAGAAATATTAAATAGATGTCTTGACTGACACATTGTTTACTAGATCTAAACACTTCTTCACTTATTTAGCAATAGCAAACAAGTATCCTTTAAATGTTCATGCTGTCCAATAGTGAACACTTTTCCTGACAATGGTTTTGCATAGTTTGGTAGGGTGTATAAGAATAGTATTAAATATTGTATAAGCTATCCTTGTTATTCTGAGATTATTTCTTATGCAGTGTTTGGTTTGGTATATTTAAAATAATATTACATAGCATAATCTTAAAAAAATAGTTTACAAAAATACTCCAAAAATATGGTGGAAATGATGTGGAAAATATTTTGTAGGGCAAGTATGTCTTCAACCATGTTAATACATACATTAAAGCTCACTCCATTGCCCATACCATAATTTCTCAGGTATTAGTTCTATATAGCATAATATTGAATAAGTGTATAACTAACTATATATAGGTTGAAAAAATGTATCAAACAAAGTATAAGATGTACACAAAGCTAATGCATGAGCTACTTTTCCACAACCTACCAAACGACCTCTTATGCTTCCTAAAGGATGCAATGAACAAAGTTGTATTCGAAAAGCTTTGATCAGCAATCTAAATGGAGGAAAAGATAAGGAAGAATTGTTTGATGACAAATCACCATCTTGAAACAGGAAGAACCCACAAGAATCACTTTGGCCAATAATAGCATCATCATCTTCTTAAATCAATTCACAAATACACAAATAACTCTAATGAATACATGACAATCGTGATTGTGGCTCTCAACAAAGTTCCTCACCAATTCATCGACATTCCACTTCGTCTAAATAATTTCACTGAAGTTACTCACAAAATTATATTACAACATTTGAGCTACATTTACTTGTCAACGTGATCACAAAGTATAGCACAATCATTATAACGGCTTATGTAAAGGCGGTAGAGATGGAAGTTTTACCCCATTTATCAGTTTATTCATTACATAACCTGGGCAAGTTTTTAATTTCAACACTTCTCAAAATCATCCGATTTCATATCAACAGTTGTTTTCAACTTAAACAACTATTAACCCTGTAACACAGCTTTAGATGACCAAACCATTAGTCCAAAACAGATTTAAAATCATTGGAATATCTACAAAAATACTCTTGATTAGAATTTGAGAAGTTAAAATAAACAATAAACTACAGTTTAAGTACTTATTTTAGACGAGTTAAGATTAGAACCTGAAAAACTTTGTGCATGGCTTCGATTTGCTTCCTATACCAGTTGGAATTGACTCCAGTTCTGTTGCATAACATTCATCAATTGTTTTACAGACAAATTTGTGTTGTTAACCTTCTATTTGAAAGATATCTACAAGCCATTTTTCACTAGTTTACACTATCGCTAAGTTCTACTTTCTGTGATCAATATAAAACCATGGAGTTGATAACAATGATGAAAAGCATTATATATTCAACTAAATCCTAAAGTTTTTTAATAAATCTTTGAAGTACCGTATAACCAGATTTTATCTTTCTTCAGAAACAAGAGCCTCTACTTGTTAACAAGTGTTTACCTCTTCCAACTCGCAGGGAAAAAAATGAAATAAACTCTTCAAACTCTAATTCATTTAGAGGTATACACGGATCATACTTCACGGCAATTTACCAACACAAGCTTGACCACAAGAGAATTCGAAGTGAAATACAGTGACATCTAGAAGACCATTTATATAAGTAACTCCCACAATGTAGTGGTACTCCAGCAAGAGTTTCTGAAGCAAAGGAAGCAAATACTAATTCCTAACTTCTGGAAGGGGCAAAAACAATAGGGCAAGAAGGAATTAAGTTCTCTTTTCTTGCTTACATGAAAATAATTTTTTGTCAGCTCAATTATGATAAAAAAATTTACTACATTTGTTTCAAATTTGACTTTGCAAGTCTTCCTTTTTAAGTATCATCCTTCATAAGAAGCTCACTCAGATTAAGAACTTACAAAACCTAAAGTCATTTAACTTTTCAAACTTTACACTTTGGTGTGGACTGTGGCATTACTATCTATCAAACTAAACTATGTTTACAAGTTACAACACACTTCGATGTTGTCATCCACCACAACTGACAACCAGAAAGATCCCTAATATGTGTTTCAGGAAAAAATAAAATATACATATATATAACGAACACATGACAGCAACAAGAAGGCAAAAGAAAAAAGACCAAAAATCATAAGCAAAGAAAAGGCCACTAGAAATCAACAAAAAGCCAACACCAACGATATGTATTACCATTAAATTCAAAAAGAGCAGGAGAAGAAAAAATAGTTAAACCTAGATTTGACAGCACATATAGATAACAAATAACGAAGCAATAAAAATCAACTAAACAAAAGATCAGAAAAAGAGGATGAAATGCAGAGAACAGTGTAGCTGAAAAAAGTTACCTTGCTTAGATTTCTTAAAGCCTCCATTTCCATTCATAGGGCCCTGTGGCCTCCCTCTTTTTCGACCAACACCGAACTCCATTGAAGCGCGGCAGAAGAACTCGTACTCGCAGAAAAAAAAATGGAAATCGAAACCCTAAAATCTCAGAGAAGATGAAGGGTTGTACGAGAGGGAGATGCGAGTGTGCGTATCTGGAAAAGAAGAGGTAATTTAGTTGATTTTTTCTTTTATTTATTTTAGGGTTGGGATACTCTCAAAACTTTCTAGAGAAAAGGAGGAAAAAGAGAAGAAAATCACGTGCACCGATTTGGGTAATATTTGGATTTGAATTTGAGGGATAACATTACTACATTATTCCTAGGGTATAAAATATCAAAAATTGAATTACTAATTCCAATCAAAAGTCTTGATAATTTGACATTAGATAATTCAGTATTTAGTATAATTTTCGGGAGGGAGTAAAATTTTAGAAAGAAATTCGAATTTGAGATTAGCATAAGACATTAGTATAATTTGATATTTAGTATTTCTTGAATATCGAATTATTTACTTAAGAAGAATTTGAAACTTAATAGGTCGAAATAACTATAGTTTAGGTAATTATATTTTGTACTATAACTATAGTAGTATTCGTATATTTCGATATATAATTCACACAACGTATGTATAATTCGTTATACAATTCTTAGTGATTGTATATTTCACTATACAATTTACGCACAATGTTTATATAGCGTTTGTATAACCTGCTATATAGTTCACATTGTTTATATACTTTGTCGTATTAATATGTTTCACTATACAATAATCGCAGTGTTTGTATATTTCTTTATGCAATTAGCAATATTTATATATTTTTCTATACAATTTTTGCACAGTATTTGAATAATTCGCAGTGTTTGTATAATTCGCTACACAATTTGTAATATTTGTATATTTTACTATATAATTCGCGCATAGAGTTTGTATATTTCGTTATACAATGTGCAGTATTTGTGTATTATGTTATATACAGACGTGTGAATTATACAAACTCAAATTGTATTTAATATATATGTTAGTAGCGATCTGTAATTAATTCAAACCATAACTATGTTAGCTAATTAAATAATATATATTTGCTTATCTGTGTAATTTTTTCTTTACTCAATGATGACATACATCG
>DF360218.1:0-27353 GCA_000787875.1 Solanum virginianum | reverse complement strand
ATGATCTCAAACCACATCTGACACATTTCAAATACTTAGAAAATGACCTTAACGTGAATTCATAACTCTGAAGTTATTGGATCACCCAGTTTCATAGAGTTTCATATTGAAACTTAATCAGTAAGGATGGTTTTAACTCAACTTTGCTCTAAGGGATTTTTATAACCTATTTCATCTCAAATCTATTATCCTACTATAGAATAGGTTTTAACACCTATATTCAAGATTATAATAACTGGGTATGATTCCATATACATAAAAGAAAAGTTTGAGTCTTAGCTTAGAAATTTTCAAAGTGTTACACACAACTTGAGTGGAATTGATAATGCTAGGGATGACCTTCTGCTACCTTATAGCCAGTATCTACCCACTAATATTATATAGAATAGTTCAACAAGTTATTGGCCTGAATTCCTTGATATTGCTAAGGCTATCAACTTTAGGAACAATAGTAACTAAGTGCAATTAATACTCTAACATATTTTGCTGATGTTGAAGAAGTGTTACACTATTGTTATAACATCCTCTTTAATAACGTGTCATGCCTTCTTAAAAAAAGGAGCATTATAGCCATTAATTTTAGGGGCTTTCTCTTCCCAATAACCTTTAAACTATTGATAATTTCCAACTTTATCACTATGATAACTAGTTCAATCTTCTGTTGATGAGTGAGAATAGGTCATGATCTCATTATAAGTTTATTAACTGACATAAGATTACTAGATTATCCATAGAAGATCCCATTAAACTCTAATAGAACTGCACAACTTCATGCTTAATATTTCCAAAAACACATAGCTTAACACCAGTTAAAGATGTGAGTTCATTCATTTTGTCCCTTGTGAATTCTTTATTTCATAATTATTAGAAATAACTTGAATTGCCATCAGCCAGTTTATCCATTTGGCCTTAGTTTTTTTTTTCAAGTATACTATCCTTTGTTCCTGACCATCTTTCAAGGTATTCTAGTAAATTTCTCTTCTGGTCCTGCAAATTATTACACCCTACATGTTGAAAAGCCTGAAAAATTAGAGAGTTACAGGATTCTGAATTGATTGGGTTTCATGAGTCAATCTACGGCTTGTGAATTACACCACGGATCGTAGAAATGTCTTGTGGTTGGAGTCCAGAGAGTTGAAAATTTTTAGAGTTTCTAAAAGTCATTATATAAAGAACAAGACAGGTCATAAATGGAACCACGACCCATGAACTGAATGTGAAAGGGACCTAAGAATGGGGAATTTTTCTAAGTACGGGGAGGTACCACAGAGGGGTCTATGGTCTGTAAATAAAGTTCGTGGTTTCGAAGGTGTAATTTTTAGTATCTAAATTCTTATGACACGTATTCCACAAAGGCCAAGCATGACCCCTGAAATGATTTACAGGCCGTGAATGGGGTCTCGTGGATGGGCAAGACAATTTTTAAGTGAAGGATTTTTAGGTCATTTCCAATTTATTTAACTCCTAAACTACGTTGTTTTGACCCTCCCAACTAATTTAACCAACTCAAATCCTATAAAGCCTATTCCTATTTCATTCTATCTCATTTACTCTCAAAACATCTCCCGAAGTTTTAAAATTTCTCTCTCTAAGGATTCTCTCCATTGAAGCTTAAGTTTGAAGGTTTGACTAAGGAATTTCCAGAGTTTTCTTCTTCAAAGAGGGATTCTCACTTGAGGTAGGTAGGGCTTCATTCATGGACTCAATTCATCCATGAAGCCCAACTCAATTCTCTCTTTTTCTCAAAGTTTAAGTATGGATTGCTATGAGTTTTTATGACTTGATTCTAAATGGTTGGATTAAGATTATTACATGGATATTATACCTATTAATGCATGAATTATGTAGAATGACACGATTTCTATGATTTCCAAGTGAATGAAAGTGATTTCAAGTCTATGATGATTAGAGCTTGTTGAATTGATATGGGTTCCTTTACGAATGACTCAAATTGATCTCAATTGCATAATTCCTCTATGATTTTCAACTAATTGCATGAGTTTCACTTGATTTCTTATGAACTCACACGTCGCCCTAGTTTCCTATGACAAAGTTATGATTTTCATGACCTATAATTCTAAGTATGAAAAACATGTTTTAATGATGATGATGTGGTGACGAGGGTGATATAAGAAGCCTCCTTTGTCAGGAGGAATAAATTCCTTTTCACAACATGGGCTGCTCAAGAAACTAAAACCATTCTTCACAGCAATAGGCTATAATGTAGGAAAATATGTTAATATCAAGGTTGGGCTAGTTTTGCCAAAATATAGCTATTCTGGGAAGTTTTGCTTTTGATTTGCTTGATTCCTTAGGCTCAAGCTTATCCATGGTAGCAGGTATAATAGGCTTTTCCACCATCTTTGTGAGCCATTTTTTCACTACTTTCATTGGAGCTCTTCTTCTTCTTCTAGCATGTGTATCGATACTCTAGTGCATTTCTCCATCTCAGTCAGAATAATTATGTTTTATGTTTTCAAATCATCTATTTAAATTCAAAGTGGATATTCTTGTGCAAATTTAGCAATTACTTATTCTTATTCTACACGTTGGTCGTGTTGAACTAAAAGTAAACTTTTAGGTGGGAGATTTTCTTCTTCTAGCATGTGCTGCCACAATCTTGTCTCTAGCCTATTCAGATAGGTATACAGTCCCACTACTTGGCATTTTCCATATATTATACCCATTGTGTTATTACTTTACCATTTGAATCTATACCCCTAATTTCCTTAGGTATTGGTTTTGTGACATCCACCTCTACCAAGATTCTATCAAATGACACTCTTATTTTTTTAGTTGTGCATTCATCTGCAAATATGGGATGCCAATGACACTAATAATCATTCTTAGGGAATCCCAAACCATCAATTCATAGGGAGATTGGAAAATTGGATGCTTATAGTTCAAAATCAAGGGTTTATTCCTTACAGAATCGGGTTATGAGTAAATTAGTTCTTGCATATCCTCTATATATACTAAAATCTTACAATAAAATTATCACAACCCAAGCCTAGGGCCTAGATGAGACCGACGAATGAGGACCCAAAGGGAGTCCCCAAACAAACCTGTTAAGCATACATGGCACATTCTTGGTTTAGCGGAAACATGAAATAGAAAGGAGCATATATCACATCGTATCTAAAGGAAACAGGACTAAGGGAAGCCTTCACCATACATAAAAATAATAAGAGTCAAGCTCAATATAAAATATCTCTATCCAACAAAACCTCTAGTATGAGTGGAACGGGGCCATGACATCTCCCGAGCTCATCCTCAAAAGATAAAAGAAAGTCTAAATAGATAAGTCTTAACAAAAGCATAAAAGACAGGTAGATATTGTTCCCGAAGTGGAGGACTCAACAATAACAATCTTCAACGACCCGGCTAACCACGTGGAGGAAGAGGATGAATAGGAGCTCTGATTCCTACATAGTGAGATCATATAGGCAAAAGTATGCTTTAGTACTTGGAATGTACTAAGTTTGCGGGGTGCAATGCAACAAGGAACATAAGTCATAATAATCAAGATGCATAATCATAATCAATAGACATAAGTTTAATATGATATGTATAATCAATGCTTGAATTAAAACGTGCATGAAGATAATCAAACTTGCATAATATATTATACATATGTGAGAGAAGACTCTCACCGACATATAAGACCAACCGAGCTAATACTTGAAATCTTGATATGCACTCCACACCGAATAAAAGAGTGGTCTACTTGCTAAGGTAAATCAACCTTGACCCCACAAAGTGGAGAACTTGCCTAGATAGATCCACTAGTAAAAGCCCATTTAGGGAGATAATATAAACTTATGATGGCACACATAGTGTTTTGTTATGTTATGTATAAATAATTTTGAAATAGTATTTTCTTTTACTGAAAAATGAAACAAAGCGAAACAAAAAAGAAAATGAAATAATAAAATAGGCCAATGGACCCCTTAGATCGAGCCCCCATCTTAAGCCTCATTTTGGTGTTAAGTCTAGTCCCACAGAATACTTGAAGAAATTATAAGTTTAATCATAACTTGCATAATTTGTAAAATATGATAATATGGCATGAGTAGCTCATTCAAATGCTTGCCCCTACACATGGCGTATACCTTGTACTAGAGGGTAAAAATAATGTATAGACTTGCCCCTTCCAGTAGGCATCACATTACACATGAGGGTAAAGATTATAATATGTTTGCTCCTTCTAGTGAGAATTGGTACATGAGGGTAAAATAGTGTCATGCTTGCCCCTATATGTAGATATTATTTACCCACAAGATGATAAAATATAGGATAAAGGCTCAATATTCAACTTGCAAATCATAGAAGTTTTTCATGAGTTAAATACATGCTTAGGAGCCCATAACTTATTATAACATGCTTGTCTTGTAATTCATGCAATAGTCTTTCATCAACATAAAAATTCTTGTCAAGTAAATTTAATCAAACATGGTGGGTATATGTACATGTAGTTAAAATCATGCATTTCAAGAGTATGAGACATGATAGGAGTAAAATCAACTCATTCAAGATTATCCAAATTAACCCACCAATAATACAGTAAAACCTTTATTTGAGTATCATGAAAATCCCAACAAGGTTTTAGATCATCATTTCTTGAAGGACCCACAGTCATGTGTACAATACATAATAATATTATCATAAGCAAGAGTTCATAAATACCCATAAAATAGTCCATATATTCATGTAGTTTGAGAAGAGGATTGGTTGAACTTGTGGGAAGGAAGGTTCCTACAATCAAACCCACATACCTTGATGATAGGAGATAGAAAAACCTTAGGAGATGATGAGGAATTCAGAGCCCTAGCTTGCACCTTCTTGCTTGAAGCCTTGTAGGAACTTGAGAGTGTTTGAGAGGGTTTAGAAACTTAGGGTTTTTAGTACGAAACCCCATCTACGAATCGTAGAGTACTCTACGAGCCATAGACGACCTTTCGTAAACTAAGAATTTTGAAATTTGAGTTACTAGAATTTATCACGAAACCCCGATTGCAGGATCTATGACTCATAGAATGATATACGAGTCATATGACGAGTCATAATTCAAACTTTTAGAAAGATCCAAATTTCACCAAGTCTGGCAGATTCTACGAGACCTATTTTACGGGTCATACTCCGACTTACGAATTGTAAACCCCTTCATAAATATCAACAACCAAAATTTTTTTCTCAAGCTTATTTCTTGCATTTCTTATACCCCATAAGTGGGGTCTTACAAGAATACCCCTCTCCATGCATAAATGTCTAAGGTGTTACCACTTTTTGTCCAATTCTAAGTAATATAATATGCATAGTGTTGTACTTTGGAGAATCACCTAGAGCATACACTATTAAAGCATATTTCCACTTTGCAGTCTCCTTGTCCTGTCCACCTAAGTTTTGTCTAGTTGTATTATCAATTGCCTATCAATTACTTGAGGTGCGATATAGGCAAATGGTGTCACCGAGATATTTTATGCAAGTAGATTGCTCATGGTTCAAGTGGATCCTTACTTTTTCTCTATATCTACAACTTGAGGGTTAGCAGTTCATTGATGTTGGATTCTTCCTCTCATCTCACTGATTCTATAGCTGGATATGGTGTAGTCTAACCAACTCCTACTTCTCAACCTGTCTACTCATAGTGTTTTGTTATGTTATGTATAAATAATTTTGAAATAGTATTTTCTTTTACTGAAAAATGAAACAAAGCGAAACAAAAAAGAAAATGAAATAATAAAATAGGCCAATCGGCCCAAAATAAATAAAACTAAGCCCACCCAACTAATCCTACTTCCCTAGAAATTAAGATAAGGCTTTCCAAAAGAATTTTTGCACTTTCTTAATCTGCCTATTCAATATTTTTTTCTTTTGTGAATTATCGATCTTTCTTGACATCTTCGTGCTTGATCATTGCCTTCTCCAGCTTTCAATCATCATCTTGGCTAGGTACCATTTGCTAATTTTTTGCATATCCACGTCGATCCTTTTACCTATTCTCCTTTTTTTCCTTGAACTCAGTGTTTCCTTTTTTTCAGCAAGATTGATGGAAAATTTAGGTTGCTTCTCAAGCTTCTTGTGTGGTGAAAGGACTCTTGTCAGTGTGTTCAATCTTTAGTCTCAAGAGAAATTCTCGCCTTTTGCTAAGTCTTTTTTTTGTAAGCTATAATTTCAAAAATTCTTCCTTTCTCTGTGCTCACTGAACTTAAACTCAAAAATGGTCATTGTTAATGTTGTAAATATGTAGCCTATGATCCTTTCTACTTTCTTTGTATTTAAGCACTTATTGATCCATGTTGGTTGTGTATTCTACTATTTTTCTGGTTTTGATGCGTAAGCTTGAAATTTGCATTTTATTCATGTTTAAGATTTTTCTACAAGCACTTGGAAGCTGTTGAAACTCATTGCATGTGTAGCTTATCTTATCTGCATTCACTGTGTTAACTAGTGTATCTGCCAATTGATTGCCTTCCCGATAGATATATTGTATTTTTTACTTCTTACTTTCCATGAGTTGAATGACTTCTTCAAAAATTTCCACTAAATCCCAAGAGAATTTTTCATTCCCTACTCATAACTCTTATTGCTACAAGTGAATTTGTTTTCAGAACTACGTTACTATAGTTTTGTTGATAACAATATCTAATCTCCTTCAGGATTGCCATGGCCTTAGCGTTATTGTTTGTCCCTTCTCCCATCCATTGGGCCTCAACAAATATAATATCTATACTTTATCGTTTCTATCACAAAATGCATAAGAGCAATCTCCTAGATTCCCTTTTGTTGCCCCATCTGTATTACATTTCACCCAACTTTGATCAGGTAGTCTCCAACTTATAGACTTATAGTACAATTTAGGCTTATATTGATATAAGAATTGAACTATCTTCTCCCACTGTCTTAGGCATTGCAACCAAGGATATCTACAGTTGATAAATTAATTAATTATAAGTTGACATTGATGAATCATTCTGCTCAAGCTAACCTCTTTACCATGTCTTCTGGAATTCTTTCTTTTCCAAAGTTCCCATAACACAATTTCTGGGATCACTTTAAAAATGATTTGAATATTGGCTGGCCCCTCAAAATCCCACCACTTAGTTATCAACTATTTGAGGTGTTGTCCATGTATGTTAATGCCTGCACAGGATGCAAAATACTCCCTTAACTTTTGGGCTATAGGAGGTGTTAGAAATAAATGCTCCATTATTTTTTGCGCATACTCTTCACAACAATAACATCTTAAGACATAACTCATTCTCATTCTCCATAAATTGTCATCTCTAGCTAATCTCTTTTTCCAAATTCTCCACAGGAAAAAAATTATCTTGAAAGGTAGCCCTTTCACGTATATTTCCTTCAACCATTCCATAGATTCTTTCCTTTTTCTTAGGTATTAAAAGGCTGATTTAGTGGTAAAATCACCCTTAGAATTCCCTTAACTATCAAGCATAATTTTATTCCTGATCACCAGTAACTTTAATATTTTCTGTAATATGTTGGACCATTTCTTCTGACACTAATTCCTTCAACAGTTCTATATCCCAATTGCTATCCTTTTTGAGCATCTTCACTTCTACTTCTGACTTATCCAAACCTCTCTCTTCTATGTAATACAGAGCACCTTGTTAAGTCCAATTATCCAACCAGAAATTACAACTCCCCTCTTTCACCAGCCACCAAATCTACTATTCTATTTCATCTCTGATCATAATCATTTTCTTCCATATTTGTGATCCACTTCCCATTTTGTCCATTATAGGGTGATCCTTTTTACAATATTTATTCCACATGAAAATATCCCATAAGGAATTAGTTTTCACCCTGAAATTCCACCAAAGTTTGGCAAATAAAGTCTTAGACACATCGTGTAAGGACTTAAATCCTATTTTCCCTTCTAAATATGGATATCACATATCCTCCCAGGCCACCCAATGCTTACCTTTTACTCCTTTAGTCTTTTCCTAAAAGAATCTTGTAAAAAGTTGATGAATTCTATCAATTACTCCCTTTGGAGGATTCATTAATGGAAGCATATAAATAGGCGTGGACTGTAGTACATGTGCAATCAGAATATACCTCCCCCCATAAAATAGTAACCTATTGTTCCAACTCATGACCCTTTTGCTAATCTTTGCAATTATTCCTTCAAAGTACGATGCTTTCTTCTTACCATAATAAATTGGACAACCCAAATAAGTAAAAGGGAACTGACCTTGGTTAATACCAGTCCATTTTTTCAATTTTTGTCCAAGACCAGCTGGAACTTTTTATCGCAAATTAAAAAAAAACATTTATCCTTAGTTATCATTTGCCCAGACACTTGTTCATATTTAGCCAGCACCACCATCATCTTTTTAACTGATTTTTTTTATCCCTTGACCAAAATAATATTATATCATCTGCATAAGAAAGGTGGTTGATATAGGGACTCCATTTAGGCATCCTACACCCCTTAAATTCAGCATCCTCTTGTAGCTTATTTAAGTTTCTTGATAAAACTTTCGCATTTAGAATAAACAAAGTAGGAGATAATGGGTCACCCTGCTTCACTCCTCTAGAAGATTTAAAAAAGCCATAAGAATGTCTATTTATCAACACTGAGTATTAATTATTTGAAAGCAATCTCCACACCATGTCAATCATGATTTCTGAGAAGCCAAATTTCCTCATAACATTTGCCTAAAAGCTCCATGAAACTTTGTCATACGTTTTAGCCATGTCTAGTTTGACCACATTATACCATTTATTTCTCAATCTGATGTCTCTTATGCTCTCCTATGCTAAAAATATATTCTCTGTAATGCTTTTACCTTTTACAAAACCTATCTGATTCAATGAAATAAGTCCAGGAAGGATGACCACTATTCTTTCATGAATCAATCTAGAAATGATTTTATTAGCAAAAGTACTTAAGCTAATAAGCCTTAAATATGCAAAAGTATCCACCCTTTCCTTCTTAAGAATTAGCACTAGGTTTGTATGAGTTATGAATTTGGGTAACATATGTCAACAAAAGAAAGCACCAACCATTCTTGTAACATCTTCACCAACTATATCCCAGCATTCCTAGAAAAAACTCCCGAAAAACTATCAGGACCATTGGTACTCTCTCCATTTAATTCATTAACCACTCTTCTAACCTCTTCATTCTTTGGGATTCTTATTAATTCCTCATTTAGTTCTGCTGATATTAAGCAGGGGATGTTTTGCAACTTCTCATGACAAGAATCCATCTCCAATCTAGTAAATTGCTCTTCAAAGAATTTCACTACAGCAACACCAATTGCATTACTCTTATTAACTATATCTCCTAATTTATTTTGAATTTCGTCAATATACAATTTCTTTTTTCTATCGTTCACATACGAATGGAAGTATTTAGTGTTTCTATCCCCATCCTTGAACTTCTTTATCCTTGCTTTTTTGCTTTCAATATGTTTTCTCAATATGTAGATAGCTTCGCAATTCCACTTCTGCTTTACTTAGTTCACTCCTATTGGTTTGCGACTGGCTGATTTCTAGCTGCACCTCCTTGCTTTTGATAGTATCTTCAAGAGTAGCTATTTTCTCAAATATATTGCTATAAGTAGCCTTACTCCAAACTGCTAGTGCATTTTTAACTTTCTTCATTTTTGCTTGAAACTCAGTAAATGGATTACCTATGAAATCAATATGCCAGGCTCTTTCACAATCTCCTTAAATTGAGGGTGTTTTACCCAAAAATTTAAGAATTTAAAAGGTTTCATTAGAACTTCTTCTTCTATAGTACAATGAACTAATAAAGGGGCATGGTCTGACCCTTGTCTGATTAAATGTTGAACTTTGCTACTTGGTAAGACATCTATAAATTCCTGATTCATTAATATCCTATTCAACCTCTTGAATATGTATTTTTCCTCTATCCGTCCATTCTAGCATGTATACTTGCTGCCAATTGCTTATAGTTCGAAGAATACACAATTATTGATACAATGAGCTAAATCTCTCGCTTCAGTGTGGACAAAAGGTAGCCCACCTAGTTTTTCCTCTGCATTCAAAATAACATTAAAATCACCCCCACCATCCAAGGTCTAGAACAATCTCCTACTATATTTTCCACTGCATCCCAATATTTTAATCTCTCTGTTGCATTGCATCTAGCATATACCGTAGTAATTCTAAACCTTTTTGGCATGTATAAAAAATCCAAAATGATTTGTTGATAAGTATCTGAAACAATCTGACTTGACTAAGTTTTCCTCCAGAATACATATATCTTTGATGATGTATTTACTATTGCGTTGTCAAAACCAAGCCTTAACTTGTACCACTCAATCTCTTCTGGATCTTGAAAAGGTTCCAAAAGGGCAATATAATCAAAATATTGACATTTATTTAAATTTATTAGTTTGTCAAATGATTTTTGAGTTCTCACGGACCTAATATTCTAGAAAAGGATTTTTCCAATCATAGATCACTTGACTCCCCCTTTTTCTTACTCCTTCTTGTTCCCACTTGAAGTGGGACTATCTTTTATTCTGTTTGATTCTCTTATATCCACTCTTTAGACCTTCAATTTGCCTTGGAGATAAATAACCAGCTCTCCCTGCACTTTGAATGTTCAACTCAAGATCTTCATCTTCCTTTTCTTCTTGAAATTTTTACTTTTCTTTAGGAGTTAGCTCGTGTATATCTGGAATATGATGGGAATCTATAGTTGTCCTGTTCAGGACATTGCTTGTGTTTATCTAGTTTCCAAATTGTCAAAGTTAATCCCTGTTCGTTATTCTTCTCTACTTCCATGTCTATCTCAATTAATGACCCATCAATATTTTACTCAATACCAGATTACTTAACTACTATTTTCCTCGATTTATCCCCTACTTTGTCATCTCCTATTTGTGAATTCAATTCAGGATCCTCTAAAGCTTTGAATTAGTTAGTAGTATCCACCATCCCTCCTCTTGCCTTTTTAGCAGTAGTTAGTTTACATTGCCTTACTTTCCAGCTTTCCTTATGTTCCTGCTGCTTATCTGTTGCTTGATTTTTCTTTTGTCCTTGAGTAACAAAACCATCATTGATGTTCTTTTTTTTTTTTTGCTTATTTGATGATTCTAACCTTTTTGTTTTATCTTCAACTGTCTCCTTATGAATCTGATCACCAATCTTAGCATCTTCCTCCTTCTTCTTGTTGTAAAGTTTCGGATGTAATGCATAACATTCATGCTCATTATGTCCTTGAAGTCGGTAATTTGTATAGTACTTGGAGACATAATCATAGTTTATCTTGATTCATTTTTCAATCACCTCTCCCGAAGTTTTCTTAATCCTT
Source organism: Solanum virginianum (assembly GCA_000787875.1). Classification (NCBI taxonomy): domain Eukaryota; kingdom Viridiplantae; phylum Streptophyta; class Magnoliopsida; order Solanales; family Solanaceae; genus Solanum; species Solanum virginianum. The sequence continues at coordinate 16,036 of DF360218.1, read as the reverse complement.
ATGTTGATTTTTTTTGAGAATTCACACAATAAATCCATCTCAATCTTAACTCTTGCGTAACTAGGTTTAGTATGATTCTTAGTAGCCATGTCAACCTATAAAGGTTTTCGCACTGCAGCGGCTAAGGAAAAAATTGATTCTTTAACAAAGAAATTTAGTAGTAGAGATGAAAAAGATGTCCAAGCTATAACCATTGTTGTTTCCTCCTCAGGGTCAAACAAAAGGTCTTACTTTAATGTTCGCATTTGATATGACCATTAATAGTAAATTGGCTTTGATAATAAACTAACATAGTCTTCCATTATGGAGGCTCTAATCAGAACGTGATGATTTCCTAGCAATCTAATATTACATTCTCCTTTTAGATCGCATTGTTTTGGGATAATCTTCCTTAACTCCTTAATCTCTGGCATCCCCTACCAAAATTTTTCAATTACTGCAAATTGAAGATTTTCTCTATAAATCATCTGCATCACATGTACATCTTCTCCATCCCCAAACTATTCTAGGTTCTCCATGTAGGTAAGAAATCGACTTCAGAGGTATAAGTTTAATAGTTATATATGATAACTTCAAAACTGACACATAATTCTTAAGCATTTCTAAAGGTTGGCCGGTTTCCGATGGAGGCTAGCCGGGCAATATGGTGGCCATAGCCACCAACGATTGGCAAATTAGGGTGTTGCGATGCTAGGGTTTAGAGAGCTCCAATGCACAAATTCTACTTGAAGGAGAAATTCAAATTTATACTCTCAATTATCATATTTTTTTTACTTACTTACAAAATACTAGAAAAGAATTTCTCTCTTTCATTTTTTTTAACTTTAGATAATATTTATGAAAAAAGAATACTTTTGAAATTTGTGGTTTAAAAAAATCCTTAGAAACTTGTGTAGAGGGATAAAAGAGAAATATTAAAGTTAAAATATTTCTAATTATAGTAAAGTGACATTATTTTTTAAAGGACTAAAAAAAATAATGTAACATAAAATGGAATAGACTTTAGAGAGAGTACTAAAATTATATTTTTTTAAAAAAATATTTTCTTGAAAAAACATTTTCCTCTATACCAAACATACCTTACCTCTCTACTTGTAGCTATTTTGAAGGGAACTAAAGTGATTCCTAATTCACTTGAACGTGTGATATATGGAATCATGATTTGATATAAATTGATTTAAAATGCATCTTTGTGTGAATATGCAATTGAAATTTCTAGGTTATATGTTACTATACTATAGAAGTGTCATGGGAAGCAACTGGGGTCAACATGTCAGCTTGCCGCCCATGGGCTACTTCGATAATTTCGATTACAACTTCTCAAGCAGATAGCAGGTCGACATGTCTGCTTGAGCAGCTTAAGAGTACATCTGTAATTTTTTATGGTTCTTTTGTTATAACTTATTTGTCTTAATTTTAGTGCTAAAAAATGTTGCTAATCATGATAATTAAAGATGTTCAAGCAGGCAACAGGTTGACATGTCAGCTTGAGTAGCCTGAGGGTGCATTCCTAATTTTTTATGGATCTTCCGTTGTAACTTGTTTGTCTTATTTTTAGTATTAAAAAATACTGCTAATCATGATAATTAAAGCTGCTCATGCAGACAACAAGTCGATATGACTGCTTGAGCAGCTTAAGGGTATATTCATAATTTGTTATGGTTCTTTCATTGTAATTTGTTTATCTTATCTTTTGTGTAAAAAATGCTACTAGCTGTGATAATTAAAGCTGCTCAAGCAGGAAACAGGTCAACATGCTTGCTTAGGCGGCTTGAGGGTATATCTGTAATCTTTTATGGTTATTCAGTTGTAATTTGTTTATCTTATTTTTAGTGTTAAAAAATGCTACTAATCATGATAAGACCGACATGCCTGCATGAGTAGCTTGAGGATATATCAATAATTTTTTTTATTCTTCTGTTGTAATTTATTTGCCTTATTTTTAGTGTTAAAAAATACTACTAATCATGATAATTAATAACTTAAAATATTTCTAAAAGATATGTTACGTTACAATATTTTTATTTCACTCTCTAAATTCATCTATATTACTTAAATTTAAACAAAAAAAGTAACAGATATTGCTTCCGCGCGAGCAGGGGCACCGATGTCTAGTTTAAACATAAACATGAAAACCTCATAATTAGTGAAAACAATCAAAATTTCTTCAATTCTTATACAATCTTACGAAATTAACAAATCATACTTTATAAATAAAATATGAAATATTCTAAGGCACTGTATTGATAAATCATGTATCTCCACCTGTTTGATAAAAATAATGATTGCGATTACAAATTTTTAAATACACATACTTTTAAAAAATTAATTAGTCAACAATAGTAATAATTAATTTTTCTTTGATGTAAATTTTTCACATGCTACAAAAACAATCTCTTCAAGCGAGTATACGTCTTTTTCTTGTAAAGTTCAAAACAATGAGTCTTTTCCTATTTTACACAATCTAAACTTATGAGTCAAGTTCATATTTAAAGAAAGAAAAAAAAATTAAAATCAAAATTTAAAATTTTTAAATAACTTTTATTTATTTTTTTGGAGAAATAAATCATGATTTAAAATCAATTATCTCAAATTACATGTCCGATGCTAATTGAAAATCATGATTTGAAATTATAATTTTTACTTATATTTATACTATATGTACAAGCATGAATGAAACAACTTAAGCAGACAACAAATCGACATGCTTGCTTGAGTAACTTGAGAGTATATTCGTAATTTTTTAGTGGTTCTTCCATTTTACCTTGTTTACTTTTTAGTTTTTTCTTTTACTTTTAAAATCTGCATGAAAAATTCATGGACAACAACAACAACATACCCAGTGGAATGCCACGATGGGGTCTGGGAGGGTAGAATGTACACAGACATTATCACTATCTCATAGAAATAAGGAGATTGTTTCCTGGAAAAAATTCATGAACAGTGTGGTATTATTTTTGTGATTTTTTTGGAGCAGGCCGACATGCTGCTTGAGTAGCTTGAGAGTATATCTGTACCTTTCCTGTGGTTCTTTCCTTTTAATTTGTGGGAAAAATCAATATACTTCTAACCCAGGCCGACATGCTGCTTGAGTAGCTTGAGAGTATATCTGTACCTTTCCTGTGGTTCTTTCCTTTTAATTTGTTTGTCTTATTGTTGATTTTTTTTCATATATTTAAAAATTACAAAAAAATTAAAATACTTAAAAGATATGTAAAATAATTGGCTGAATCTTAAAATTTTATCGGTACCACATAAAATGAGATAAAAAAAAAGTAATATGTATTTGAAAACAATATAAAAAATACTGTAAATCTCAAAATTTAAGTTTATAAGACATGTAAAAGAATTGGTAGAGTCTTAAATTTTTATCACTACAATATAAAATAAAACAGAGAAAATAACATGTATTTAAAAATAATGCAAAAAGTACTTTAAATCTCAATAATTAATAATTTAAAATATTTAAAAAAGACATATAAAAAGTTTGATTGAATTTTACCACGTAAATTGAGATAGAGAGAATAACATATATTAAAATTATATTAACCACAATAATTGATAATTTTAAATATTTAGAAGATATACAAAAAATTTGATTAATTCTCAAATTCTAATAGGGCCACACAAATTCGCACAAAGAGAATAATATATACCATTTGAAAATTACTTTAAAAATAATATAAATTAAATATCTAAAAATTATAATAAAATTATTGATCCTCCAAATTTATTTAAGTCACAAAAATTAAAAAATAAACATATATTGAATTTGTGCCAAACATTTGCCACTAATAGGTAATATAAAAGTGATCAAGCTTCTTCTTCCCATGTTGGTGATGCTTTTCTAAACCATAAAAGAAATAAAAAGTGCCACTAATCTAAAAAATGGTCTGCCAAGTGGTGACCTTTGTTTGAATGTCCTTAGAACATCAACCAACTTTTTTTTAACATATATATAAATGACATGGTAGCATTTTGTAAATCTTATGAGAAGTTAAATTTTATTGCAATAAAAATTGAATGATATCCTTATCGGTTCAATGTGTTATTTGAATTGATTTGAAAATAAATTTATAAACATACCATTCAACTATGAGAAATTAAATAGTACTAAATATCAAATATTATATAAATTTTTCTAAATATTATATTGTTGGTTTATGATTTTTAGAAAAATGAGAGACAAAATTTAAAAAATTTAACAGCATGCCTACTTTACAGTTACTATTATCATAATTGTAGGACATTTCTTAGTTGTATTTTATTTTAATATAACTTTAAATTTTCTTATATAAATATTATTCTAAAAAGCGGATAATATGAATGGAGTGAGGTTTTTGTGATTTTAATAAATTTAATAAATAATTAAATTAAATAATACTAAAAATTATTATTGACAAATTTAGACAATGAACTAAACTTGTATATTGATTTGATATCATTTTATAATAAATTAAATTTTAAAATTGTCAATAAATTTGTATTGGGGTTATGAAAAGAATCCTTTTGTTTACAGTCTTATCTATTCTGATAAGAAAGCGCTCTTAGTTCAGTTCGGTAGAACGTGGGTCTCCAAAACCCGATGTCGTAGGTTCAAATCCTACAGAGCGTGATTTTTTTCTTCTTAGATCGAATTAGAATAAAATAGATTCATTCAGTAACTTTCCCAACAATCGGAGTTTGACCTCCTATGCCTGTGAATTAAAGAAAGGAGGACGTCAATAAAAAATAAATGTTAATTAATCAAAGGTCCAACTGATTACCACACCTATATTATAAATATGCAGTTACGAATAATCCAGCCAACGTAATAGAAATTAGACCTAACACGATTCCAAATAGAAAAACTTCAATCATTTTTATTTGTTTGAAAGGAGAAAAAAAAGAAGGGATGATTATTTCCGGAATCTGAGAACGTAGTCACGACTGAAGCAGAAGGTGGAGTTTTTGGATGCTCAATCGGGGCCAGAGGTGAAATTACAGTTATTGGATTCGATCCAGTGGTCAAGAGAAGAGGGCGAACCTAGCATAAGAATTTCTTCTAGGAAATAGGATTTATAAGCACCAGTGCCTACTAGCGGGAAGAAAATCAATTTATGGATGGAATCAAATATGCAGTATTTACAGACAAAAGTATTCGATTATTGGGGAAAAATCAATATACTTCTAACCCCAGGGAAATCCTTGGAGCTTTCTCCATGCCCGACAAAGAGAACTTGGTGTGAATCGGGGTAGCTAGCTACCAGCTTGTCTAACTAATGTACTGATGTAATTCCATACAAATATGGCTACCCGGCGAACATGAGGTCCCATTCACTATTAATGGTTAATCAAATTTGATGGATTCGCCCTCTGAAACAAGAAGTTCTGGTCCGGGAGGGATAATATCAACCACTTGACGTCCCTCCGACGCATCCGTTATGGTTATCTCATATCCGTCTTTTTCTTTTCGTATGATTTTGCTTACTGTACCTGCTATTGTAACATTATAAACAGTATTGTTACTCTTGTTGCCGTCGGGATGAATCTAACCCCTTCCTCTGTTCCCGCCTACGTATATAAGATATTTTAAAAAGTGAACATCCTTCTTAGTAGCAGGGTCCGGGGAAAGAATAGGGAAGGTTATGTCACTATATTTTTTACTAGGGACAGGGCCTACCACAAGAATATTTTTTTTATTGGGGCGATAGCTCAAAAAAGACAAATGATCAATCTTTTCTTTCATCTCGGGAGAAATACGATCGGGAGGAGCTAATTCAAACCCCTCCGGTAAAATAAGAACACTCCCACGTTCAATCCACCCTTTTTTACCATATGAGATTTTCACCTCATACGATTCCTCGTTCAATTCTTTCGAAATCATTGGATCCTTGTCTGCGTTTGAGAATTCCCCCTTCTTCCACTCCGCCCCGAAGAGTAACTAGGACCAATTTAGTCACTAGAGCTCTCTTTAACCTGCTCATGGCTAGATCGATCGATTTCGGATCAAATAGGAAGAACTAGAAGATTCCACCTCTAGAAAGTGCCTACACTATTCCAAAAATGAAAAGATCGACACAATTGGTATTTTTTTTAGAAATTGGAAGAAGTTACTAATTCATAATCTGGCATGTATAGAATATCTGCGATTACATAGATTATATCTATCTACACAAATACCTCGATGATTTTCCTGTGACTCCTGCTGTGCTGCCAACGCCCATGTTTTCTCCGTCCAGGGAAGTGTTAGTAGATATGGCGAAAGAGGAGTGGGGTGTGGATGGGTATGGATCGATGATGATTTTCGCTCGTTAATACATAGAGTCTAATAAGCATATCTTGCGTGGGTACGGAAATGGGATCCCCAATAGCCTGAGACAAAATATTCATATAAAAAAACATAAGTAAACGGGCCTCTACTTGAGCCTCCAAGGATAAAGGTACCTGAACAACCATTTGATCTCCATCAAAATCGACATTGAATCCCTTCACTATATATTAATATGTTGGAACCCCCTTATATTATTAAAAAAGAATAGAATTTTTGATAAAGGGCTGCTTTTCCTATGTCATGTCAAATTCGCATTATAATTATGTTTATCAACTGAACGAGCAAAACTCAGGAAATTTACTAATTTTGACTTTAATAGAACATCTTAATATTTAAATGTGAATTCATATTTAAATATTTAAATCTTAATCCACGTCTTAATATTTAAATGTGCATTCAAGTTCAAACGTCTTAATCTAAATAAAAACAAGTGAGCCTTCAGTACGATTCTTATACCCTTACAAATTGACCTCATAGAGTTTTTCTTCTATGTCTTATATCACCATTTTTTATCCTCAAAATATTACATAAAAGGTACAAAATGATAATTTTTAATGGGAAACAAAAATATCCCTCAACTATAGAAAATTGATAAATATTTTTCTATCTGATGTTGTGGTCAAAAATACCCTTATTATTAGTATATTATTAGTTTTAAAAGGTAAAAGTGAGCCAATTCATTACTAATAAGAATATTTTTAATTTTAAAATTAAAAAAATATATATTTAATTTATTTTTAATAATTAAGGAGTATTTTTGATCCTTCTCATTTTTAACATGACATTAACCACTTTGAAATAAAATTGAACTATTGTATATTATTGAGAAACAATGAGGGAGGCCTATGTAATAATGCCATACAAATTCACAATGGCTGGTATGGTAATTTAATCGCCAAAGGGCGGTTACTTTCTCAAAACCTAATCCTTGTCAAAAACCTGGTACACCACGTGTCACTTATCCATCTTCCATTATCATTAGATGAAATCTCAGCCGTTAAAACATTTCTTCATCCCCTATATAAACACCGACGCTCCTTCTTCCTCACCACTAGCCTAAATTCAAAGATCACGGAAAAATTTAACGAGAAAGAATCGAATAATACAAAACAGGTAAAAAAAGAGAAAATCATCTAAATATTAAACCTCAATTCAGGGAAAAGGAATCAGATTCCAGAAACAGTTTCTTCTTCTTCTTTCGATTACATCAAGTTCTAGAAAAATCTGTTACTTTCGATTTTTATAAATTTTTGTGAATTTTTTCTGTACTTTTAAGCGATTAATCGTTAATTCGAAGAGTTGCTGAATAGATTTACGATTTGATAATTGATATTTGATTTTTGATTTTTGGTTAGGGTTTTTGGTTTTGGTGGTTTTTGGAGTAATGAATGAGCAAGGGAATATGATGAATCAACAACAGAGGATGAGTATGAGTCAAAACCAAATGATAAGTATGAGTCAGCCTCAGATCTTGAATCCACAGCTTCAACAGCAACCACAACAGGTAGAGAATCATGAATTCAAGTTCAATTCTGTGTATAATCTGAATATGAGTATGAGCATGCCTTCGTTGATGATGCAGCCGCCACAGATGATGAATCGGAGCTATAGGATGTGGCCGCAGCCGCCTCTACCTCCGCCGTCGGTGGTGGATCAGCTCAAGTTTCAAAACCCTAATCATAATTTGAAATTTGTTACTGGAAAGCATCCCAAACCCTTGGGTCCTCGAAACAATTGGAAGGGTAAGAAGGTAAATAAGAAGGACAAGAGAATGGATGCAGTAAGGAGGAACGAGATTGGACCTAGCGGTAGTAGTGGTAGTAGTAGCATTGCCGGTGGAAATGTAGGCGGATATAAGCCGCCTACATTAAATGATTTGCAACAACAAAACCGGTTAAAGGCCAGGAGGTTTTTCCCTAAGAAGAAATTTTATCATCATAATAATAATAACAATAACATGACTGCGCCTTATGCGCCTCGGAATACGTCTTCCTATATCATTAGGGCTAAAAAGAGTGGTGGTATTGCTTCTTTGGTGTCCCCTTGCCCTGTGACTCCTGCTGTGCTGCCAACGCCCATGTTTTCTCCGTCCAGGGAAGTGTTAGTAGATATGGCGAAAGAGGAGTGGGGTGTGGATGGGTATGGATCGATGAATGGATTGATTAGACTGAGGTCACCAGGTAATGAGGCAGAAGGTCATGAGGATGAGGAAGAAGAGGAGGGAGGATCAAGTGAGAGTGATGTGGAAGAACATGTGGAGGTGGAAAGGAGGTTGGATCATGACTTGAGTAGGTTTGAGATGATTTACCCGAACTATACTGGGATGGAGTATAACAATGTGTTGGGAAACCGTGTAGATGATCAAGACACCCATATTGCTCAATTGGAGGAAGAAAATTTGTTTTTGAAGGATAGATTGTTCTTGATGGAGAGGGAGTTGGATGATTTGAGGAGGAGGTTGCAAAGTCTTGAGAGGCAAGGCCATGGTTATGACGAGATGAATGAGGAGGTCGTGGAGAATGAGTCTGAGAGTGAGACTGAGAGTCATGGAGATGGCCATTCTTTGGAGGATAACAATACTGAACTGGTTGAGAAGCCTGTGGAAGGAGTTGGGAATGTGAAAGGGAAGGAAGAGAAGAGGATTGAGGATGAGACGGAGTTTGCGGAATACAAAGAGGGAGTTGGGAAAGAAAGTGAACAGGTTAATGTTAATGATGAAACTGTTGAAAAGGAATCTTGTAAAGTAGGAAAAGAAGATGAAGAAGTTGATGGAGGAGATGGCATGGTTGAAGTCCTTAAAAAGGAAACCATTGCTGATGTCGGAAGAAAGAGTGAACTGAAAGATGATGCAGCTGAGAAAATTGGGAATGAGATTCAGGTTACTCAATTGAACAAGAACACTGAAAACAAGGTTCAGGTATCAGATAATGCAAATGTTGAAGATGTTACTATGGAGGGTGCTTCTAGTATGGACGCTGATTCGAATTGCCAAACAAAGAAAGAGGACAAATTGCCAGGAGATGGTCACTTGTCTAAGTTTCCCTCGTCAACGTAAATCTCCTCCGAGAAGCTCTTATGTTGACTTGTGTGATTTTTTGCCATCATTCTGGATATATCTCTTCTGCAGTACATACTGTTTAGCGTTCTTTTGACAGTGGAATGAAGAATCAAATTTTCCTGTTGTGGTTTCGACTTTATAAAGTGCTAGTGTAGTATCCTTCTTTAGATGTTTTCAACCTTTCTCTTTTCCTTTTTTATGTTCAGTTTTCTTGGCAGCTGTTTGTAGAAAGGGAAATGTAGGTGTTTGGAAAGGTTAGAGACGTTGTTCCTTGAGACAAAGATACAGCTATGTAATAATCTCCTTTTAATTGGATTTGGATTTTCTTATATAATTCATCTCATGCGCTCTTATTGGTTTAACCTGCTATTTAGCAGATGGTTGTTCCTCCAGTATATGGATTGCTATGTTGCAGCCATGTGATCAGTGTTGGTTTTGTAGGGACATGCTTGCTTGTTTCTATTGAGTTGTTGGCTAGTGGTAGCTTTTTATCTTGAATGTTGCTCTTCAAGTGGTCTATTTTTCTTAGCTTTACGGCCTACTTGCTTCCATGAAGGTGTGATGTCTGACCACTTAAGAGCATACATTTTGTTCTGCCGGGGAAATTTGAGTTTTTTGTGTTAGCAATATGTGGATGATTTGACTACTGAAACATAATTTTGGGGTACCTCAGCTCTCTAAATTGTAAAAATTCCAACTATAATTTTTTTAATATAATATAATTGAAAATCCGAGCATATTAATGTGTAAGTTGGAATAGTTGGTTATCAACTTTAGCCTGAGTTTGCGTGAGTTGTTTTTTGTTTTTTCATCTTTTTGGGATCTTGAAGCTGTTACTGGGATTTGGTGGTGTTACCTCATTTAAAGGGAAATATCCATCTGCTTGCTAGCAAATAAGTTCTTTGCTGTTATTTCATCTATACAGTTGTTGCCAACTGACTTCTGCAACTGTGAGAGACAGAAGATTTGAGAACTTCCACTCTTGATGCATTTGTCAATTTGCATGGTGATGGTTTGTTTTTGTTAGCCTCCAATGAATATCTAGTTTTTCTCTTTGTGCATCACCAACACTAGCAACCATTTTAGCGGATATGTTACTCACAGGTTTTGATATAATTCTGCTTTAATTAGACGTGCTCGATCGTCTCATTGGAACTGTCACTAGTATTTGTTTCCAAATGTTGTGACCACATTAACTTGTTGGAATGATGTATCACCTTTCATGTTTTGGGGGGCTTCCAAAATGATGTAGCTGCTATCATGAGGTGACCAGGATGCTTCCTTATTGTCTCCTTTATTTATTTGTGTGTGTATATAAGATTAGTTGGATGACCACCTCTTCAAACCCCGACAAGTGCCAACCATTACTGTCCTCTTTGCTGACCGGAATGCCTTATCTCTTTATTGGGATCAACCCTTTGTTGAGATGCTGCTTGTTCTTTAGTTTCCACTTGGCCCATTCTTTTGTTCGAGTATTGAAAAACTCGCTGATCTATTTATGTTTCATCTTATGGCAGCAGAGGGGATGTCCTATTGCTTGTGGCACAGTAACAGGGGCAATGGGGACATGCATTTGTTGAGTTTAATGTAGAACATGAATATTTCTGTAAGTGTGAAGTCCAATATTGTTTAGTGTAGAGTAGGTATGGATGCTACCAAATTTTTTGTTTTAGTAGGATATTCTTTTGAGTTGCTTCATCTGCGTAAATCCTTGTTATATTGGACTCTGATCATCTGCTTTCTTTTCGTTTTTGTGGCTGATTAAGAGAAACAACATGCTTCTCCAGAGTATTTCAATCTGGAGATGTTTATCAAATTTGATAATCTGCTAATTTTGGCTGTTGTTGCAGTTCTTCGCTTAGAGTTAAGATATTCAGCTTTGATACGGATTTTGTGTGCTCGTATTTTGTCTCATCGTGCTTCTCCTGTGTATTTCTTGGACAGTTGTGACTATCCATTAATAATCATATAAATGTTTTAAGGGAAAATTAAGTTCTACACCTTGATATACTTCTATATAATATTGATATACAACAAATATTTAGTGAAATTCAACAAGTTTGATTTAGGGAAAGTAAAATATACAGAGATTTTATCATTACTTCCTAGAGATAGAGTGTTTTTAGATATAATATCAATATAGGATCACAAAAATATATTTTATATTTTTTACTAGTTTAAAATTTAAGAAGTTTTTTAGTTATTTTATTTATTTTTTAAAAAGTTCATCCTACATGGTTCAGTACTAATATATTGGTAAAGGCATCATGAAAGATTTATTTCAGTTCTGTATGATATTAGTACAATATTATTATATTAATGGAGTGTAACGGAGAAATAATTCATAATAATTATGTTAATATTATAGTAACATTGTGAGCGAAATATAAAAAAGAAAAGAGGGTAAATAGTTTGAGTTGAGAGTTTATTAAGAATAAATAATTTGAGTTGGATTCAATTTGAGTAAATAGTTTAATAATTAATCTGTTTTGTGTGATTTTTTAAAAAAAAATCCATTTAAGACTTATAACCCAAGTTTAAATAAGTTTTTCTTCTTTGACTATGGTTGATCTATGGGCCAAAAGTATTTATCTGATTTAAATCAAAATAATTAAAAATGTGAGACGTAATTGTTCTTTTAATTTTAAAGTCTTATCTTTTCAAAAGTTCCTTATTTATTTATTTGTTAAATTTTCTTTTAAAAAATATATTTTTTATTATAATTATTGAAACACCACTGTTTGCCATGTTTAGTCTTTTTTTTTTATGTTATTATTTTAGATTAGAGGTGGACATAAATATCGAAAATAAAAAAAAATTAAATTGAATCGAACTAATTTGATTTTTTGATTTGGTATGGGTGTTTTTTTTTTCTTCAAAAATTTGGTTCTTTGATTTGATGTTCGATGTAGGGGTCTCAAAACTTTGGTGCACCGAAGAATTGAACTTTTACTAAATTATATATATATATATATATATATATATATATATATATATATATATATATATATATTAACAATTAAATCATTTATGAAACAAGTTAAAGTAACAACAAATTTATAATTCATATAGTTAACTTGAAAATAATATTTTTCAAGAGAAATTCAAACATATTTTGCTGATTTATGTCATATAAAGGATGCCGTCATGCTTGTTTTTCTCAAGCAATAGTTGGAGATGCAAGTTCTTCAAAAAGATAAATATAATTTTCTAAGTACAATAAAGTGTTCCATGGGAGCATATCATCACTTAACATAATTTTAAGTTTTTAAGTGTCTTATATTTTGATTTTATCCTCATTTTATTTTTTTATTAGTTTGCATCGAAAAATTATTTTAAAAACACCGAATAAAATCGAATCGAACTTGATATAATCGAATTAATCAAAATATTTTGATTTAGTATATGGTACATACTTTTTCAAAATCGAAAATTAAATAAGTGAATCGAAATTTGCTAATTAGAGACTTTCCAGAGAAAAAGATTTATTCGCTTCTTTAGATATGTTATAGTCACCTATTTAAACTGCATTACATACGATTATCTCAACTGACTGGGTTTGGCAACCCTTCAACTGCTAAACTTTTAACTAGCCTTTGTCATGTCCTGGTTAGCATTTTATTGAAATTTCCCTTGCCCCACCCTACCTTTTCTTCTTCCTTTTTTTTTAATAAAAAATCTTTTTCTCATTTTGCAATATTTTATTAATCTTTTCTCTTATCCTGCTCGATTTTTAATTCTGAAACGTAGATATTACAAGCTAAATGTTTATACAGTATAACTGGGGAAAAAAGAAGAAGGAAAATATAGTGATATGAAAATCACATTTTTGAATGCTAATTCATATGGCAAAAATAATGGAGTTAAATGTTGACAATAAATCTAAATTATTTTAATTTATTGAGTTTTATATATCAACTATTGAGGGTGTCAAGCTTTCTACATGAGCGAATAAAAAACAACTCAAGCAGCTCTCCATCAATATGTCTGTTTGAGTTGTATGTTTCTTCTCATTTATTATATAGATCCATAAAAGTATTTTTCGGACTTTTTAATTTAATCTTTTTAAAATATTTTGAGTGTCAACTATGATTTCACAGTATTATTAGCCTAATAAATCATTTTTTCCAATTGTTCCAATGGTGATTTTATGATATCGTCCTAATCAATTATTTTGAGTCATGTAATGTTAGAATTAAGATAAAATAAACACAAAATTATAAATTAACTCTTCTTAAATTGAATGGATAAAATTAAATAATTATTTTAATATTGTCCAATGATTATATTTGTGCCAAAAAAGGGTACTTCTAGAAAAAATATATAGTATAAATAAACCAAAAACTTTACGTATATTACTTGAAATGATGTAAAAATGTACTATAGGTCATAATAATTGTTAATTTAATATTTTGATTTTTGAAATTTCATCAGCATAAACTGTGTAAAGTAAAATGTAGAAACCATAAGTCTAATAATTAACAACTTAAAAAGTTTTATTTTATTAAAAAAATTTTATTGGCATCACATAAATATATTCATTGAAAGATATTAAAATAATTATTTAATTTTATCTGTCTAATTAAAAAAAGACTTAATTTAGCATTTTATGTTTGTTTTATACTAATTCTAGTATTTACATGATTTAAAATAATTGATTAAGGTAATATATTAAATCACAGTTAAAACAATTGAAAAAATAATTTATTAGGAGTAATATTGTAAAATAATAGTTGAAATAAATGAAGAAATAATTAATAGAAACTATATAGTAAAATTAAGTAATTGAAGCAGACACGTCAATAAGTAATTGCTTCAAATAAAAAATTAATTAGCTCAACCATCGCGCTACGAATTAAGTCAAATAAATTAAATAAATAGAGTAAATATTTCACTTCATTAAATTGTTTCGCCATGATAAGTTGATATGGTACAAGTGCAAACAGTACTCCTTCCAGGGACAGATCTATATGGAGGTCAATGGATTATCAAAAAATTACACTATATATATAAAGTCAAATTTTATTTCAATAAGGACATATATTAAAATGAATTCCTTAAACTTAAAAATAGAGTCTAACTCAGTGGTCAAGGGGGTTAGCAATCTCTTCAATGTTTTGGGTTTTTTTTTTTTTTTTTATTTTTTACCTTGGAATCCCAATTGCAAAGGCGGAGATGGGCTCATTATTTAGGTTCAAAATTTCAATTTCATGATTTGACTCGACGTATTATTTTTTTATGTTATTTTTTCTTTTCAATTTCTATTTGTTCAATTTTTAGACACATTATTTTTAGTTTTGCATTGTATTCTTTTCATTTTGTATTGCTCATTTTATTTTTATGTAACTTTCCTTTTATATATTAATTCAAAGAAATTCTTTGAAAAATAAAAATTATTCTTAAACTTGAAATTGCTGAGATAGTTTTTTTTATTTTTAAAATAAGTAAATAAAATTAAATTGAATGAAGAAATTTAAAATACAAGAATATTCATGACATTTTTTTCAGTTTTATTCTAAAGAGATATAAACTTGTTTGATTTATTCATTATTCTTTTTTACCAAATGGCAAACTTTATAAATTATATAAACTAAAAATTGGCGATGCCATTTATTTACCTTTTTAACATGCATTTTAATATTAATAACTCAACGCCTACATATTTTTAAAGAATCTTGATAATGTTTAAAGTAACATATGATTGAATAAACACTAATTTAGAATTTTAAAAATATTCAAATAAAGTAGCTAGAACACTACAAAATAAAAAAAATCACGAATATTTTAAGAAGATTCAATGGAGCAGAGTAAAAACAGGAAAAATGTTAAACGCGACATGACAAGACAAATTAAATTTAGCAGATTAAGGTTATTTTTTTTCCTTCCCCGACCCGTTTTGCTCTATTTTTTGACTTATTTAATTTCTTTATATGTTAAATCCCATTCACAAAAGTTTTGGCTCTGTCCCTAACTCCTTCCATTTAAGTTTTTACCCTTTTAATTTTTGTTTTTTGGTGATCAATATATAATAGGAGTGTTCTACAAAAAGAAAAGTGGTAGTAATAAATAACAATCACCTCGACTATAACAGACAAATTAATCATAGAAACAACTCACACTTTATGTTAAGCTTCATATATGGTAACCAGACCCAGACTAATATGGTAGTTGTAGGTAATATGGTAGCTGTAGGTTATGGTAGCTGTATATTCTCTTTCCTATTTTTGCCCATCTCCCTCTTGTATAAATATGCTTTTATTTGTTCATAATAAGACGAGAAAATTCCAACCCTATTTGTGGGTTTTAGCATGGTATTAGAGCACGCCGTTTGAGGCAAACTTTGTGCGTAAAATAACTTCAACGCAGGAGTTATCGGCGATCGGCGACCGGCGACTAGATCCATCATCTGGTGAACTGCCGACCAGACCAGACGACGGCGCAACCAGTCCGGCCAGACACGGCTCGACCAGACGACCAGATCCGCCGATCCAGACGACCGGTGAACCAGACGAAACTAGACGTCTGGCGAACCAGACGAACTCCCGCCGATCCAGACGACTGGCGAACCAGACGAAACCAGACGTCCGGCGAACCAGACGAACACGTCCAGACGGCGTGAATCAGTCCGGCTACGAACCAGCGCGACCAGTCCGGCGAGCTCGTTG
>DF360219.1:48224-58592 GCA_000787875.1 Solanum virginianum | reverse complement strand
AGACTTCCCACATCTATCTTGGGATGCCCCTGGGAGCTAAGAGTAAGTCCTTACACATTTGGAATCCTATGGTGGAGAAATGTGAAAAGAAGTTGGTTAATTGGAGAAGTCGGTACTTATCTTTGGGTGGCAGAGTCACCTTGATAAACAATGTTCTTGATGCCATACCAACTTACATGATGTCTCTTTTTCCCATCCCTGGGAACATCATGAAAAAGTTGGATACTATCAGAAGGAATTTCCTGTGGCAAGACAATGGTGAAGGGGAGAAAAAGTATCATTTGGTTAAATGAGATGTAGTCATGAGCAATAAGAGAGGAGGAGGTATGGGAATCAAGAATTTGAAAGCACAAAAAAAGAGCCTCCTGTTAAAATGGCTATGGAGATTTGCAACAGATGAGCAAAGTTTATGGAAAGAAGTAATTATTGCAAGATATGGCAGGGAAGGACCATGGACTACTAAGGAAGTAAAAAATCCATATGGGGTAGGTCTCTGGAGAACTATCAGAAATCAGTGGCCAAGTTTGTGGGATAATTCTGTTATTAAAGTAGGTAATGGTAGAAAAACTAAGTTCTGGGATGATATATGGTTGGGTGAAACTCCTTTGAGGCAACAGTTCTTGGAATTATACACCATCAACCATCAGGAGCAAGCTACAATTTCAGAAGTGAGGAATGCACAAGGCTGGAATCTGTCTTTCAGAAGCCTAAATGACTGGGAGGTAGAGAAAATGACCCAATTCTATAATACCTTAGAACAAGCACAGAATCTTAATTGTGAGGAAGACAGATTGCAATGGAAGTGGAACAAAGATGGTAAATTCAAGGTGAAAGCAGCCTACAAGATACTGGACACTTCAATTCATACCAAGGACTGGCCTTGGCAGATGATCTGGGTAGGTAAGATCCACATAAGGTGGCCTGTTTCACTTGGCTAGTTGCTAAGCAAGCTGTATTGACTCAAGATAACCTTATGAAAAGGGGAAAACAGTTATGCTCCAAATGTTTTTTTTTTTTGTGAAGTTGAGACAGAGACAATAAACCATCTTTTCTTGCATTGTAAAGTGACTGAGCAACTCTGGCAATGTTTCTTTAACTTGAAGGGGATCAGATGGTCTATGCCTAGGAATGCTGCAGAAGCTCTAGCATGCTAGAACAGAGATGGGAATCAATCAGAACAAAAGGAGAGATGGAAAATTGTCCTTGCTTGCATCTGGTGGACAATTTGGAAGGAAAGAAATCAGAGATGTTTTGAGAACAAATGTATCCCTTTCCAAAATCTTAAAATGAACTATTTAGCAACTTTATTTTTCTGGTGCACCAATTTTGTATCTAAGGATCCAGGGGAAATCTCTCTTTTTTTAGATAATTTGTTAAGAAGCTAATTAAAGAAAAACATCTGAACTGTTGTGTCATTTCTTATGGAATTTTCAATTTAATACACAGTTGTGACACTTCTCTGAAATCAGTTTCCTGCAGTAGTTCTGTGGTAATGGACCAGTCATTTAGCATACATCAATCCTCATTACATCTTGGAAAGTGGGGCTATATTATTTCATAATTTTTTGCGGAGATTGACATAAATAACCAATCTTGTACTTGATGCATTATAGCCTAATTCAGCTGTTAAGAAGGTATGGGATTAACCAATTTACCTAATTTTGTGACCTTCCCCTTGTTTAAAATATGTTGATGTTTCCAGTTATGTAAAAACAAAAGCTCTATTCTTTTACTTGACCAAAAGTAACCATATTGTGTGGTGGAAGAGATAATTGGGGAGAACAGAAGTGACTGCATCATCAACTACATCTCTGATGAATTAATTATGTTTTTCTTCCTGTAAAGTATCTTCCATGCTCATATAATCTTGTGATTTCATCAAATAGCTTTTAATTACATCATATGGTTTTATCTGAACGTATATATGACTGTCATACTTCACCCTACAGATTTATTTGACTACTGAACTTATTAATCCTTTTAGGGCTTCAATCTTCAGTACCAACCCAAAATTCGGTACCTCTGAAAAATGTTGCTGCGAATGATGTTCAAGATGATGGTAAGATTTGGAGTTTTCATGTTTCAGTTGAATTTTTCCCGGTTGGTGGTGTTCTTGCCAGTTTGCATGCACCTTGACTATTCCACCAGTTACCTGCTACCTTTATTTGGCACAAATACCATATAACTTTGCTCACCAAGGCTCGGACAATTGGAAGAAGTCATGTAGTTGTTTCCTGCCTCCGCTGGTTCTCCCCTATTGACCACTTGGGCTTGGTTACACCCTTGATTCTCACCTTCTAATTAAGGAAGATCCATTATTTTCTTGTTGGACCAATTGGATCAGCCTTCAACATTAGAAGGGAAATACCATTGTCTTATTTCCTTTTTAGGATTTTAGAATATGAGCTTTGGAGTTGAGACAAGAGTCTGTTCTTTTTTGCTCCAATTCAATTAAGTTCCAGAATTTTGTCACTTTGATGTAACAGATTTTGGTAGGAACTACAGTCTAAACTATAATGAGTGATTACAGAACGAATGGGAGGATAATGTTGTGTAAGCAGTAGTATCTATTTCTAAAGCTGAAAACAGGTCAATCTGAGTCTAAGCCAAGGCATACCTAGTGTTAACTGTTCACCATTTTAACGACTAGACTTTTGTTTTCCCTATTTTTATAGCATGGCAAAAGAAATGCAACAGGGAAAAAAAGGAATGACGTCATATACACAGTATAAACTACTGACCCTGCGTAAGTTTTTGTATATACTAAAGAAGAAGTTGAAGGACTGCATCAAAGGATTTCATATTATAAAATGGCATCAAGATTGTGAAGTTTTTTTATTTGGTTTGCTCTGTAACAGTGGAGGTTATTTTTGTAACGCAGAAGATGAAGTTGAGCAGCCAAGCAGTCCATCTGTGAAGAAGACTGAAGAAAAGGGAGTCACTGTTGTCCATGAAGTCAAATGTAAACTTTATGTGAAGGTAACCTAGTATAAGTGCTTACTCCTGTTTGGAAAGGAATATACCTGCATAGTTCTTGTTGGTGCTTTAATCATATAACTGGATGGCTATAGCAATAAAAGAAAATCATATTACTGGATGGTTTCCAACCATTTTTCAAGTGCTCGAATTTCAGTTCTATATAGTCTAGATATATACTATCTTTTAACAATTCTGATTTTTATTTATACTGCTTCTCTCTCGTCAATATTTCTATGATTTGTTGTATGATTAGTAACTTAGGCATATTTCATGTTGACAACGAGTGACTGATGGACTGAACTGTAATGGTCAATAGCTGATACTCCTTTAGTCTATCAACATTGTGTAAAATAATAGTTATAAGGCTCTATGACATGTGCAAGGGTAGCTTTCAACAGGTGAAGCAAACTGAGCTGGTCAGTTTGTCATGTCAGATTTGTTGTATTCTTTTGTGTTTTGCGTGTGAGTCTGCATTTTTTTCTTGCGTGAGATTGCGTTAATTATTGTTTAAAAGGACATTCTTAGTCCAAAGGATGCAAAAAATATTCATATAACAATGTTTATGGGTAAGATCTCATATAACAATTATCACCATTTTTTGCTGTGTCATTTAACTTTTTACTTTGTCCATCACTCCATTGCACCATAGTTTCATGCTTCTAGTGCATCATACTATAAGTTTGACCATGAACATTCTTTTCCAGATACAAGTTCAAGCTATTGACTTGTGTTACATTTATCAAAATTGTGTTGAATTTGAGCTGTCTAGCTCACTCTTTTATCTTATTCTGGCTATGACATATTCTTTTTCCATATTCCATTTGCTCAGTCAACTGATCCAGCGGATAAAGATGCATGGAAAGACAGGGGCACGGGTCAGCTTTGTATCAAGTGTAAAGAAGGTGTTAGCAAGGGTACCCGGGAATCCAAACCAACAATCCTGATACGAAACGATGTAAGTTCCATACCATTTGTGACTTTGTTGCTTCCAGTGCACCCCTCATGCCATCTAAAATAAAATAAATTATAGTATACCCAAGTCCCAACAAGGAAATATCCTTTTATTCTACTTTTAGTAGGACGGGATGCATATAGTTGTCAGTCGAAGTATAAAGGCAGAATCATAAATTTGGGAATGAAATCACTGAAATTCTTATTTGTTATATCCTGCAAACTGCACAAACGATCTTCAATTTGACATGTATATCACTTTAAAGAAAATGCATTCATGCATTCCTTTTTCAGGACTTGTTCCAACTTCCAATGAATCAACAATGTGTACTTATCAGGCGAAAAAAGTGTACTTCTTGTCTGCTCTTTTGCATGTTTATTGTCAAGTTGTGAAGGATTAGGTGTTTATAAATTTCTGCTGCTGCCCGTTGTTTAGGAGGATTTCTTTTAAATAATGAATTATCAGGGCTCGAGTTGAACAGCGGAATTTCCAGCTGGTATAACGGAAAATGCTTTTATCTTGTCTATTGGAATTTGGATGTGCTTATTCTCATGTAATTATTTTCCTTACCAAATGATGGTTCTATTTTGAGATCTCTCAAGTTTTTTAGAGAAAAAGTAATATATCTCAATATTCAAGAATAAACAAATCAAATCCAAACCGTGGTTTAATATATTTTATCATACATCAGTCAAGCTCTTTGCAGCAATTTAATGAACTATTGAACTTTGCTTTTAGATGCTAAGTTTTGAACAGTTGATTTCCAACAGGTTTACCTCACAGCTCAAGCTCGGTTTCTTTGCTTTTCAAGTCACGCTTGAGAAATGATGAGCTGAGTTGAGCTTGTATTTAATATGACCCAATGTAGTACTATCATGAGCTTAGCTTCTTTGATTTTCCCCTCTTTTCATGGTTCTTTTAATAGAATAACCAAGATAACTTGTGCGGTTTAGTGGTCAATTACAAGTACCTATACTGGTAAGAGATAGCCAAGGCACCTGTTACTGGTGGGGTAGAGGGTACTGGTGAAATAATCGAGGTGTACGCAAGCTACCCCGGACACCATAACTATCAAAAATAAAAAATGAAAAATTAATAGCAAAGATAAAATGAACAGTTGAAATTTTGGATGTTATTTACTCTATGGACCGTACTATATTGGTCGAGAGGACAACAAGACGACAAAATTTTCACTTTTTGATTTGCCACTCCAAAGCAAAGGAAAAAAGATTTTTAGTCTTCATCCTACATATTTCTCCTTTTCTTTTCCCTGGTGTCTCTGTACAGGCGCTGAATTTTATCAAGTGTCTTTTCCGTTTCCAAGGGAGATCAATGCTGGATATATAATTGCTTATTTCATATGTCTTGCTCTTCGTACATGAGAACTATATCACACCTTAGCCTTTCTACTACTCGAAAAAGATTACACCTAACATTTATTTTTTTGCCTATTTTATACTTGTTGCAGGTTGGGAAGATTTTGCTTAATGCATTGTTATATCAAGGCATTAAAACAAACCTGCAAAAGAATTCCATTGTTGCAATATTCCATACCTCGGTAATACGTCTTAACCAAAACTATCTGTTTTATTTCATTTGAAAATGATCCACGGTTTGAACAACTCCTGTAAGTGTGAATCTAACAAGCATGGTTCTTGAAAGCTTAAGGTGGTTGTTTTTCTTAAATGACATTTTCATGAATGTGCAGTTCAGCACTCATTCTAACAACCTTTCTGTTACTTAGAATAACAGTTATAGAACTTGAAGAAATATTTCTGTTTGATGTCATAGGTATATTTTCTATCCTCCTCCCCCAACTGCACTGAATGGTTGATTGTATTGCTTATATTTCTTAGGGTGATGGTGACAATGATGAGGTTGTGGCACGGACATTCTTGATAAGAACGAAAACAGAGGAGGATCGAAATAAATTGGCAGCAGCCATTCAGGAACATGCTCCTGCTGCCTGAGAACTACCTCGGCAGCAATTTTATGTTTGTACCATTACCCATCTCCGAACAGGACGGATGCTTGGAATGGATCACTTTACCTCTTCAGCAGTTTCCTGAAAGACTCTTGACGGTCTAGCAGTTAAGTTATAACTTAGCTTATTTTGCAGGACAAATGAACTGATCCTGCTGTTGTAGGAAGTCCTGTCCCATCGAGAGGCTTTTACACACTGTAATGTATAGAGGACAGATTTGAGAATTGCCCAATAAGAAATTGTACACTTTCTAATTATTGTTGGGAATGATTACCTTATTTCATTCAATTTTTTCATCTTTCTGCCCTTTGTATATTTTTCAGTAGCTAATCTGTATTCTCAATCATAAAATTATGCTGCTATTACCAAAGCTTAATCTATTTGTGACATGTTGAGTGTTGATTTTTGATTTTTGTGATGAGGGTTCTCACGAAACAGCCTCTCTATTTCTATGAAATAGTGGTAAAGTATGCGTACATTCTACCCTTCTCAGATTTCACTTGTCAGATTTCACTGGTATGTTGTTGAGTGTTGATTTTATGAACTATGGAGTCCAAATAATGCAGAAAAGATTAAGACCTGATTTAAGGCACATTTGAACAGGAAGTTCGTGTGGGCCAAAGCAAGAAAGAAGAGGAAAGAAAGGCTAAAAGATAGCTACTGACAACAATCTCACAACTCTATTTGGTACTCAATCCGTTTATATTATTTGACTCATGTTAACTTGACGCACCTTGTTAAAACATTTCAATTGGAGATGTGAACTCTAAATTGGTCTATAACTACTAGTTATTTAATATTTCTTATCTGTAAAAATTGAAACAATTACTTTATTATGCGGCCAAGTAATATAATTGTTAAACAGTTAAAGCAAACATTAACTAGGAGAAATCTATGACTATTTTATCATCATTTATCTCTTCATTAAACATTTACTATATTGAAGTACTTATAGTCTTCCAGGACAATTACTAACAAGGATAAAATTAAGAAAGAAATGATTATTTGTCTTGAACTTCTAAGATGACAAATAATCTGAGACAACTATTTTAGAAGTCACGATAGATAATTTGAAAAGAAGGGAGTAATTTTATGGTATACCAATTTCCTTATGCCTGCCAAATTTGAATCTTCTTGGACTATATTATGTGGACATTGATTTCCAAGATGAAATGGATGCTCTGTTCCTCACATTACAGAGGCAAAACAAAGACTGCAGCCTCAGTAGTTACTCACCCAATGGACAATATCATCAAAACTACATTTCTAGACTTTGTATACATCTTTATAACGCAAACACCGTGTACGTTAGCTATCTAGAACAGTTAGGAAAGGAACCTTACGCGACTAGGCGACTCTCTTCACTTTCAGGGAGCACAATGTCTAGCCTCATCATAGGCTTATATTTCTGAGGTATTTGAGCACCAGCCTGCATACAGACTTCAACCACTGCTGGAGCCTTCCCATAGAACCTTTTCAGTGCACTCTTCAATGGGGTTCCTTTTGGATCTTGAACATGCCACACATAATTTGGGGGGAACACCTCATCCACTGTTGCATCTTGCCACCCATGTTTCCCATCCCGCCATTGGTGTTTGAATTCACCGCAGAGCTTAGCATTGTGACCCCAAGGTCCCACATGGACCTCCGAACAGTAGCCACAAGCTTTGACAGTGTACTTCTTCATCAATTTTGTCACCCCCCATTTCACTTTCTCATATGCATCAATCGTCTCCTGGGCAATACGTGGCACCTCTGACTCCAATGGTGGAGCAAACCGTTCAAAAGACCGATGGGTATCAAGGTCCATAATAACCGAACTCGTGTCTATGGAGGGTCTAGGCTCCTCAACTAATCCACCTATGTCGACCACTTTCTTTCCTATCATTCTGATGGGCTTTTTCCTTCTCCGTGAAGGATATCCTGGCAGATCCACGCCAGCTTGGATGCAAAGTTCTACAACTGCCGGAATTCTGTCATAGTTGAATCGTGTCTCATGCTTAATGCGCGTGCCAAAAGGATCATACATATGGTATGACTCGATAGGAATTAGCACATCATTAATTGATCCCTTCACCCAAGAGTGGAAACTTCTGCGGCTATTGTTGGTCGGGCCAAGGCAATCCTGAATCTCATGTCCACTTTGAGCAACATGGATTTGTGAGCATTCACTGCAGGCAAAAAAAAGTAATTTGTTGATAAAGTAATGAAAAAATTACTCATTTCATAATATAACAAGCAAGAAATTCAACACACGGTCCGTTTTTTAACAAGTTACCTACAAGCATGGACAGGAATAAAGTGGAGCAGCTGTGCAAGTCCTTTAATCAAATGTTTCCAATCATCTAACAATTCATAAGCTGTGGGAATAAGGCCAGGCACAAGCAATCCATTCTTAGGAGGTTCAAGCTTCTTTTCTATTCCCAACTCAGCCAACTTCTTATCAGCCTTCGCAGCTTGCTGAATTTTCTTCAGAGGTATAGGAAACGGCTTCTTCTTTTGCTTGGGCAGGACCGGGGGAAGATCCACATTCTGCTGAGCAGCTTCACGTTTCTTAGAATTTCGACGACCCTGGGTATGCCTTCTTTCAGTACAAAGAAAGGTTCCTTGTGTTCTTGGACCAGTTGCATTATATTTATGATCAAACTGCAGCCAGAAACAAACACTTATACCTTTGGATCAGGGATAAACAAAGGCCGAGGAGATACATAGTAAATATAAGAGATTGCAAAAACCATAGGGCCAAATTTCTCAAAGGCATTGCTTAATAACATATGTTTAACCAAAAAGTAGCAACACTAAATGCAACATGAGAGTTTGGAAAAGAAACAAAAACAAAATAACTAAATGCATAAACTTTAGATATAAAGTTTCTCGAACATGATTATGAAACAACTTACTGAAATGTGAAAGAACATAAGCAACAGTTGACTGCTTGTAGATGGTTAAATCATAACAACTTTGATCTTAGCAGTAACCGAAGTTTTGGACTGATCTATTATGGATGTTTAGATAAATATTTCAAGATGTAAATATGAGAAGGAAGCCAAACTATGAATGGAAGAGAAACATAAGGTGCCACCTTTCTTCATGGATTACAACTGTAATGATGAAGATAAGGAGGTCAAATGAAGAAGTATCAGCCAAGTGAAGAAGCTTGAGTTGGAGTTCTCTCTTTTCTAGAGACATTATGTTTCAATAAGTATCTTCAGAGGAAGTCATTAATTTAAAGGCCTGTACTTCTGGGATACTAATGTATGTTCTTCTAACTCTGAAATCGAAGAACGGTAGATACGGTCTAAATCTGAAAATTTTCAAGCTGGAAATAATCATAAAATCACATTTTCAAACTCTAGTTGCATCGCTTTCCTTATAAATTCCAACAAGAGATCTTCCAATACACCTCTATTACTAAAATATCTCTCTAGCTAAACGTTGGTGTAACAGATCACAAGCTATTGTGCAATCAGTAGACTGGTTCTCTCCCATAATCCTACTGACGCAGAATGCAGAGAGTTAGATGGATTTTCATATAATCACAAGGCAGTCCAGCAAATGATACTGATGATAGAGCCAAGAAACCATTAACTGATAATGCCAAAATAAAATTCTTTTTCTTATTCAGCAATAACAGCAAGCATTTGCCAAATTCGAGATTTCTTGGGCCAAACAGCACAAATAATTCCAATTCCTAAATTCAAGATCTGCATCAACTTTAGATTTATCAGTAATATACATGAGACTAGGAGAATGCCCAAGATCCAATTTCTCCGTTGGAAATTATAATCCTACCTTAAGCAAATGAAAAGATCAAGAGACAAATGAGTTCACTCATAATACTCAAGGGAACCAATTATTTGAAACAGAAATCTAAATATATTATCCAAGATACTTGGACATATTCAGTCAAGAAACGAGTTAAAAGAGGCACATTACAACTAAAAAGAAAGCATAGTACTGAATAGCTATACATATGTGAGAGTATTACTAGCTTCATGCTTCATTTAATCATGGCTTGAAAGCAGATTTTGGAAAAATCTGAAAGCAAGAAAAAGTGACCACATATTTAAGCAAAAGCACATAATCTACGAAAGAGGGAAGAGGAACCTTCAACGAAAGTGGATAAGCCCATTGCAGAGGCTTCTTATACACAACCACGCCAGGGAAAGCACCTGAAAAAAAGAAGCACGAAATATTTTTCACCATAGTCATTATACCAAAACATAATAAGCTTTCATAAGTCCTGGTACTTTGTCGAATCAATGTGCTGATACAATTTTTATAATTCACTAACATCTTTTAAAAATGCAAATTTAAAAAAAAAAACTATAAAGAAAGACTGAGGCCTTCGTGGCTCACAACTGTTTGCCTCATGTATACTGCACAATAAAGGCATCAATAAAAACATTGGCTCAAGTCACAGGTAAGTGGGAGAAAAGTGTTTAAATCCGAT
>DF360219.1:20819-48199 GCA_000787875.1 Solanum virginianum | reverse complement strand
AATCCGATATTTTTTCAAACTAAAACTTCAAAGAAGCTAAAGATTATACAAAGAAAAGTCTTGAAATAGAACCATTTTGAGATAGCCAACATGGAGTATAAGTCAGAGCTGAAATATGTTGTAGCATCTAGGTGTACTTGCTTTCTGTCTGCCTGCCAGCTCCAATGAGAAATCAAATTTTGCAACTTAAATGGTTATCCCCTACAATCGAGAAGTTCAGAAATTAAGATAGATAATTCAGAAAAGCACATTGACCCTTTTCACCAACTAGATTAATCAAAGTATGAAAAGGTACACACACGAAAAAAACCAAGGAAATATACCATATAATTTTTTTGACGATTGAACCCCTTCCAATACCCAGGCTCCATTCCCCGGAGGCAGATCTACATCTACCCAAGGTTGGTCAGACGAGTAACCTTGTTGGAAAACTTTTTCCAATATATAGATTAAATATAGATATTTTGATATAATAGAACATTCTCGATACAAAAATTACCTACCCATATTCTAAAAGTATGAACATCTTGATAAAAATACCGACTCCGACACTGCCACCCGGGGTTATCTCCACAATTTCCATGAACCATGGCTTGTCTACTATCTTCCATTAAAAATAAAGAACCCCCACCATAAGAAATGAACCAAAAATCCTATCTTTGGACTCCCCAAAAGAAAAACAAGGGGAAAAAATAGCAGCTTGGGAAATCAAATAAACTAATTTAAGGGTAGTGAAAATGTTGAGTTTACCTCAATATCTTGAATTTAGGAGGGATTTTCAGCAACAAATGGTTGTGCCACTGAATTTTTTTTAGCTTTGTACTAGAAAAATGGTTGATGGGCGTTCACCGGAAAAGCTCTGAATTTCAAGCTCAGGAGAATTTAGCAGAGATAAATATAAGAGCAGTAGAAATGGTTTGGGTTGAAAGAATGGTGAGATTTTTGTGTAAATGTGTAATTATTACTTTGACCCTTGAAGTTTGAAAAGGGTAAATTATTTACCCCTCAAGTTTCTAAAGATTTTATATATTCCCCCTTTGTTCTTTAATTTGATCTTAAATATATAAAACTCCTTAGCCAAGTCGATCAACGTAGTACTCAACTTCTCTTAATACTAGTTGTGCAAAAAAATTACGTATTTTTTTAAGGAAAAAATAGTCTAAAATCTAAAATAAATCAATATAATAAATTCACTCTTTATTCTTCTCTACTTAAAAATAATATAACGCTCAAACTTATGACCTAAGACGCAAATTAATCTTTATGAATTGAGATAACATTACTCCTTTGCCAAAAGCATGATACTCCCACTATAATGTTTAGTAAATATACCACCACAATTTAGAAAGTCAATCAATTCATCTTTTAACTTGAATATTTTTTTAAACTTACGTAGTAAAATTTAGAGAAAAATATCAAAAACACCTCTAATCTTGATACGAATTATTAATTTCAACCCGAACTATTGATAGCACTAAAAAACCTCTTTACTTGACTAGCTGAACTTATATGCACTCTTGATTTTGTAACAAGAGTGAACTACACCTAAGTGTTTTTTAACACTTACTATAGTTCAAAATGTATTTTAATTTACTTAGTCAAGTAGAGGGGTGTTTTTAAGACTGTTAATAGTTTGAGAATGAAAGTAATAACTTGCATCGATGCTTTTAGTAGTTTTCTCTAAAATTTATTTTTTTAAATTGAGTTATTTCAAAGGAATTGAAGAATCAATAAAAGGAGAATAGATCTTCCCAGGAAACAGCCTCTCTACTTCTACGAGGTAGTGGCATACAATCTACCCTCCCCCGACCCCACTTATGGAATTTCACTGGGTATGTTGTTGTTGTTGTTGAGAACAGATCTTCCCATTCATACAAAGAGGGAAATGTCGATGAACAATATGCAATCTGTCATTGTGTTGCTTACACCAATGCATAAATTGGGTATGTTGTTGTTGTTGTTGTTGAGAACAGATCTTCCCATTCATACAAAGAGGGAAATGTCAATGAACAATATGCAATCTGTCATTGTGTTGCTTACACCAATGCATAAATTGAAATCTGGATACACACGTAAGTTAATTATCAATGCTGCAGAGAGGCTAAATATGTTAAGATACCCATTAAGAATATGAACAACCCAGTGTCTAATTTATGCTCTAAAAACAAGTAATGTATGAATTTCGAGTTCATGATTTATGTTGAAGGCAAAGTTAAAGAGAAACATCAAATGGGTAAGTGCCCTGTAATAGGGTTTCAAACACAAAACATATTGATGAATGATGCTAACAACAATATGTTCTTCTCAGTTTGCAAATACATTCAAGTTTTTATTTCTTAAATGAAAAACATCATTTGCCAGCCAGTCAATAAGGACAGGCTTTCTCAAAATCTTTCTGCTCATTACGACACATCTCAAATTCATTCGTGTTGTAGTACATGCATCCAACATAAGCATCCATCTCTTTGTTACACCTCTGATGGAGATCCTTCAACCTATAATGGAAAACAACAGAATTAGATTTCTCAAAATTGAAAAAAATATAGTAAAGATTTATCAAGTATCAATCAGATTTCTCAAGTTGGTCAAACTATAAAGGCTAATATCACTCTTCCAACTTGATTTTCACAAATACTTAGTCAAGTTGCGTGGACCAAATATAGTGGAAATCCAACAAAAGAAAAGAAACAGGACCTACTTTTTGCATTATTCACCACGATTCCACCTTTCACACACACAACCCTTACTTAAACTCACCGCCTCTCCTTTCCATTTTAAACAAAGGCTATTGACCTATGGCAACAGCACTAGCGTCAATCTGGATGTCTAGACAAGGTAATTCACTTCTATTCAAATCTTACCATGTAAAGTCTGGGAAACCCAAGCAGCTTACTGAGAGGGTTTTGCAAGAAGTACAACACACAAACACCAAGAATATGCACATATTCGAATAATAGCCAGTACATCTCACATAGGAAGGAAAGCCTTCTTCCAAAAAAGAAAATAGTAGTTAACCACATGCTACCCAGCAGCATTTAGTGGATGGCACTTATAGTTGCTTCTCTACTCATAAAATTGATGGATGGAGAGATTAAACTAATGAAAGGAGGAGGAAAAATATTTTTCCATGAGATAATAAAAAAGTAACAAGTAGCCTAGGATTCCTTTTAAGTAGGTCTGATTTGATTGTGCAAAGGAAAGGCTTGTTTCATGTACTTGACTAATGGCATTTTTAAGAGAGTATGCATTAGTTTGACAGAATGTATTGAGTAATGTGAATGATAAGGTCTTAATTACAATGTCGATATGTGGGGAATGCCTGAAGTTGTAAACATTTTAGATAAGCTGTAACCACTTAGCACTGAAGGTGCCTTGAAAGAAAAGGAAAAGAACTTTTAGCATTGTCTTAGAATAGGCCTTGATGATTGTAATAGGATAAATATCAAAGTCCATTGTCCCTATCACATAAATATCAAATAGACATGAAAATATCCAACCCATCTTTCATTGCGAGCACTTCAAAAAAGCAAGAAGCCTATACTACTTATGATTCATAGAGTCAATGGCTCCAGATATAGCCCAACATCATAAAAGCATTTAATTACTCTTGAATGACAATATTCAGAAATTGCGTAGTTAGGAAGGTACGAGAGCCTGAAATAAGCCCCACTTACCGTTTCCATCCTATAATGCGTGCAATACACTCATCAGCACACGAAAGAAGAAACAGACAGCTACAAGCATTAATAATCTTATGTCAAATTGCCTGCTTCCAAGCTTAATGCATTTCTTCCACCTCTCAAAAGTATTAAGTTTAATCACATCGTGTTAAGAACAGTTTAACCTCTCTCAGGTATGAAAAACAACACAGCGTTCCTCAATCATGAACTTTCAGTTTTAGCTGCCAGATGTGGACTTATGTGTTCTGGTGTAGTATTGTTTGGAATTATGCTTCTAATTTCTCTCTCTGCAATAAACACATCTTATTACTGAAACATTGTTATTACTCTTGTCAATAACTGTTAGGAAACAGTTAAACTGCAAACGATCTTCCCTTCAACTATTACGAAGGAAAAATTCATTAAAAAAAATTAATATCAATCAATCAACTGCATTGCAATATGAATAGTCGATAACTCTATATTCATTCTGCTCTATTCAGACTCAAGTCACTCTATACTAGTAAATAATTTGTCTTATAAAGCAAATCAGGGGTTCTTTAAAACTAGATGTACTTTGAATTTCACATATCCCTATTATGACATCTCTCTAACTAGACTAAAAACAGTCCCACCAAGGAAACATTGTGCAAAGATTGTATAACGATCTCATCTAAAAGCCTAAAATGTTTGAGAGAAAACTCACTATCTACTATATTTATAATTGTGATGTCCCAACCAGCCTGCGCACACATCGACTAATTGTCTAATTATACCTCCCATAACACAGGTATCAAATATTCTGTCCACCAAATTTAGATAAATGAGAAGAAATTACCTAATGTTTTTGGCTCAACTGAAACTGAATTTGGGACTTCATAGTTCTCGACTCACCTCATTAACCATTAGGCCACATCCTTGGGTGCATTATTTACTTAATCATCTCCTTAATCATAGTACAACCATGTGATTATTATTATTGCTATTTTGAAGGTGATGGTGAGACTTAAATCAAGTATCTCTACCTCCTCATAACATGTTAAGTAAATAATATACAAAATAAATCATGTCTTCAACACTTCAAACCTTGAATTAGAGAACTGTCCACTCCTGATTACTAAAAGCCCTAAATTTTCATCTGAACAATAACGCAAATCACACAACTATGACGCTAAAAACAATCTCAAAAATCGAACAGTCTCTAATAAATTAAAAAATTAAGAAAAATTCCGATACGAATTATCAGACTTACAGACTAAGGACACAGCGAGTGACTTGTTGACCTTTTTGAAGGCATTTCTCCGGGTTTGGATCCTCCTTCTTGCATTTGAGATATGCTACATTCTCGCTCCGGCATCTAATATCTATGTGCTTCGACGCCGACATCAGCACCGCCGACGTCGGGATCGGATTTCCCACAGCATCCACTGCGCTAGCCATTTCTCCAATCGCCAAAGCTTCACACAAAACTGAATGCTCTTCAGATTGCTTGCTCATACATTTCTTCTACTGAAACTTGGGCTGATTATTTGGGCTTCTGATTAAGTGGGCTTAGAGTTCCATTGGGTATGTTGTTGTTGTTTGGGCTGGGCTTTAATCAGATAAGTTGCATCCTATAGCCAATTCTATGTAGTGGATATATGTTATTTAAGTTATATTCTGCCTCCTTTTTTTTTTCAAAATATTTAATATTGTGACAATTATTAATGTATAAATTTCTAATTTTAACTATTCAATTCCAACATTTTGTGTGAAGCTTGATTTGATATTCCCCTACTTTCAACAATTTAATTTTTTATAAAGTTTAAAGTAATTTTGAATCGATTAAACATTAAATATTTTATACTAATATCCTTATGTTTTTTTTAATAGTCATATTGTGATTTTCAAGAGTCAAATTTGATTAATTTTTAGAACTAAATTAGATACATTAAATTTGATGTTTTAAGATTAAAATTTAGATGTCTAAAACTTATACAAAAAGTACTACTCCCTCTATCACATTTTATGTGGCACCTTTTGACTTAGCACGGTATTTAAGAAAAAAAGAAAAACTTTTAAAACTTGTGGTTTAAAATCATTTTTAGATATTTATATGGTTGAGAATCATTTCATTAAAGGTAAAAAAGAAATTTTAAAGGTAAATTGTTTTCAATTAAAGTAAGGTGACATTATTTTTCGGACAGACCAAAAAGAAAGGGACGTCACATAAAATGTATTAATATAATAAAAAAATTACATCTTAAAATATTGTTAAAGTTCGTTAACATTTTAGAAGATTTCACAAAACCTTTATTACTTAGTTTTTGACTTTTCGAAGGCTTAGAGATAATCAAGCTCGTACTGATAACTTTCACCTCGTCAAAGTGACATTGTAGCACTGAGTTATATCCCTTCTCCGCTCCTTCAAGCTTTGAAGCTCATTTTCTAGCATTTCTTTCAACTCTTTTAATTGATTTAGCAATATCAATCTCATCAACAAGAAAAATGATAGACTTGTAATTCAAAAACTTGTTCAAAATATCATAATAAAAGAAACCTAAGAGTTTATCGCTACTCCTAATATTAAAATCATGACAACTAAAACGAATGTTCCTCTTTTAGTAAGTTGTCTTTTTATTTGGGCCGACCCGAGCCCAGGCTATTGATTATGTGGGCTAAGAGTTGTTTCTTCAGACTCCGGTGAGCTTTAGGAAGAACAACAATGGCAAAGCATTCGCCGGCGACTCCATCGTCGACGTTAACTGTGCTAATGATATAGTAAATGACAGAGCTTTCTTACTGTAGCAATCCACTGATATTCAGAACCTTTTGGTTGAAGTCCTTCCTGTAGGAAACCAGGTTCTCTTTTATCGTTTCTGTAAAGTTCCATCTTTTACTGTGAAACAAATTTTTGCCTGAGCTCTGAATACTACATGTTTTTGTCCTTTTTCTCATCTGGGTATGCTTAATTTCTGCTTTTTTCTGGGTAAAGTGAGTTGGAATTTTCTATAGAATCGAAAATGTTACAAACCCAACAAGAAGCAGCTCCACTTGTTTCAAAATTGCTGAAAATCCCACCACTCAAAGCTCTTACACTCTTCAAATCCTCAGTCGAGCAAGGATTTCATCAAACTCACCAATCCTTCTCTATAATCCTAGAAGGACTTCTCTCTTGTAACTCAATCTCATGTGCTCAATCTCTAATCTTACAGTTGGTTTCAGGCAGAATCACTTCACCCCATTTCACAGTTCCTTCCTTACTTCATCATTTGACTCATACCCATTTCTTGAATTCTACTCCTTTATATGAAATTATCATCAATGCCCATCTTCAATCTCAATTAATACAACAAGCTTTGGTATTTTTTAATCAAATGATTGATAAAGGACTTGTACCTTCATCGAATACGTTTAATAGTATTCTTTCTTCTGTTATAAAGAATGGATCTTTCGAAAAGGCTTGGTTGATTTTCGAAGAATCGATTGGAAAGAAGTTCTTGGATATGTATAGTTTTGGGATAGTGATAAAGGGTTGTTGTAAGTATGGTGATTTGGATGGTGCTTTTGTGGCCTTAGCCAAATTGAAACAAATCGGGTGGTGCCCGAATGTTGTAATATATACAACTATTATTGATGGGTGTTTCAAGTATGGTGATTCTGGAAGAGCAAAGGAGTTGTTTAGTACAATGTTGGATGAGGGTATCGTACCTAATCAGTATACTTACTCTGTATTACTTAATGGTTTCTTTAGGCAAGGACTTAAAACGGATGGATTCGAGCTTTATGATAAGATGAAGCTTGATGGAGCGTTTCCCGATATATACACTTATAATTCTCTTATTAATGTGTATTGCAGCGATGGAAAAGTTGATAAAGCGTTTGAATTATTCAATGAAATGTGTCATAATGGGGTAGTATATAATGTTGTAACCTATAACACTTTGATTAGAGGGTTATGTCAAGAGAAGAGAGTGTGGGAAGCTGAGAAATTAGTGGATCAAATGAAGCAGGCCAGTTTGCACCCTGATCTGATCACGTATAACACTCTAATAGATGGGTATTGTTCTGCTGGAAAGCTTGAGAAAGGATTATCTTTGTTCAATCAGATAAAGTCCCATGGGTTAACACCTACATCAATCACGTATAATACTTTAATTGCGGGTTTTGCTAGAGCTGGAAATCCATCTAAGATTGTTGACTTTGTTCGTGAGATGGAGGAAAGAGGCATATTTCCTTCAAAAGTCACATACACAATTCTTATTGATGCATTTGCTCGATCCAATGACATGGAAAAAGCACTTGAGGTGTTCTCATGGATGCAAAAAGCTGGTTTGAGTGTAGACCTTTGTACATATGGTGCCTTGATACATGGGTGGTGTAGTCAAGGGAATATGAAGGAAGCATCAAAATTGTTCCTATCGATGGCTGAATATCATCTACAGCCTAATGATGTAATATACAATATGATGATATTTGGATACTGTAAAGAGGGCAGTTCCTTTAGAGCCTTGAAGCTGCTCAAAGAAATGGTTGAGAATGGAATGATTCCAAATGGAGCAAGCTATTGTTTGACGATTGAAGCTCTTTGTCATGATGGGAAATGGAAAGAGGCCGAGGTTCTAGTCAGTGGTATGATGAAATTTGGTCTAAAACCCTCGGTTTCATCATGTGATCTGATTCAAAAGGCAAAGAACGTGACAACTTAAAGATATTATGAAATCGATGCCTGAAATGTTTGCACGCAATAGCTTATGAAGAAACATCAACTAGAAAATGGATGAAGGCTTAGAATACCGTAGAGTGCTTTGTCCTCAGCATCATTGTAAGCCTCACTTCCTCTCTGATTTACCTTATAGAATTCAGTTGTACCCAACTTTTGGTATTGAACGGGGAGTATTTGTAATTTCATGTCATTTAGTTTATATGTGTTACATTCCTAGTGTAATTATGTGGCCATTCTTTTGTCTCATGTTGATGTAGTTTATGTTATTTTGCAGCCCTTGTTCTCAAGATTATGGAGACTACTTAATCACAAGCTTATGCTGATTCTTGATAAGAAAGAAAAAGGAGAAACTTTCTTTACAAGCTTGTAAATGATTTATATTATTCTCCCAACAGAATCCTCATCAATATTGGGTTCGGTAACAGCTGCATGCTACTTTTTTCATCATATGATGCAGAAAAATAACTTGTTCATACGCGTAGTCCTGTCATCACATTGAGTTGACGATATCAACTATAATGGCTTTTAGGATCTACTATTGGTGTTGGTGTCATTCTTTTTCTAAAGAAGGAACTTAATGAAGTCACTTGGATTCATCTATGGGGGTTGAAGGATGAGGATCCGGCCTCACTATAATTTCTTGACGAGGGAGTCAAGACACAAACCCTCATGATACTTGAACTAATAGGAAGGGAATTACTAATGTTACTGTCAGCATAGTCATTCTTGATTAATTCTTCTTTTGCTGTGGATATTTCACAGTGGAATGAGCAAGAATTTTTTGAAGGTTTTTTGTTGGGGTTGATATGCACGTTGTGTCGAGATCTCCAGTAGGAGGTGATCGAATTTGGATGATTTGAGCCACACCAGAATTCATTCACAAATGTATACAAAGCTCATGATGCAACTTTTTAAAAAAAAAAATTGTTTCTGTCCAGTTTTACTGTCTTGAGAATCTGTGATGTATGATTTTTTCTTTTGTTTTGTGGGCTCTTTCAACTGTTATATTCTCATATGACAGACATCTATGATTGTAATCTTTCTTAGTAGGTAAACTAGTATCCTTAGGCATAAAGATAATCAATTTGATTGTCGTGGCTGACGATTATGGATTTTTGACCACATGCTCCTTAGGACTCTCTTATCTCTTCCTTCTCTGAACTCTAGTTATAGAAGAATGAATCACTCATGAAATTTCTTCGCGGTGGCTCCCTTGCATGCTTCATTTAAGAGGGAACCTTTATTTCTAGCCCTCACAAGCCTTCTGATTCCTAATTTCCTTATATCTGCAGTCTCAACTCTTGGTGGCTCCTCTTATTACAAACAACATCAACATACCTAGTGGAATTTCACAAGTGAAGTCTGGGGAGGATAAAATATACGCAGATCTTACCATTACCTCATTGAGATAGAGAGGTTGTTTCGGGTGGCTCCTCTTATTATTGCTTCTTTTCATCTGATAAACTTATAAATTGTCTCTGTCTGGTTCCAAATCCACATAAAGGAGGGTCACTCATACAAAAGATTGAAGGGAAATTGTGGGTAGGTTGAAAAATTCTTCATAGGTAAACTGAAAGATCTTTGTAGCTAGAGGAAAAGAAAGTAAAATCGACTCTTGTTATAGTAGGGTGGCAAAGCATGAGTTACTTAAACTGATGAAAACAGAGTTGTAATAGAGTAATACAAGTGTCGTGCAACTAAGTATGTATATGTCTAAATCAATGATTCAATATAGTCAATTCTAACTAGTTTGAATAGAGACGAAACTAATATGCATTATACATATGTGAGTGTACAACAACAATAACATACCCAGTGAAATTTCATAAGGATGACAAAAGAATGGGAATAAATCCATCAAGTGTAGCACCAAAAAGAGAGAGTTATCTAGTGTAGTCATAAATTCAATTAACCATATGGTTCTTTTGGTCATAAATTTTGTTTTCTTTATTTGCTATGAAGGACCACTATATCTGATGACTGAGTAGTACTGCTTTCATGTAGTAACCAATTGGGACCAGAGAACTCATTGTATGAAAAAACACTGACAACATGACCAATAAGGAAGAAATTGCAATCACTATACAAATTTCAGTGTGCAAAAATAAATTGAAACAAAAACTAGATAGGGGACCATATTAGGGTGGCAGGAGACTAATTAATATTCCTTTTACCTCAAAATAAGCACCCAAAATCAAAGTACTCGTGAAATTTCTTGTTCAGTGGGTGCTTATCTTTATATTTATATAATTTTTATATATTTTTTATATCGATACAAAAAAAAATTCGGAATCAATGGGTGCTCAAACACCCGAAGACACCATGTGGATTCGCCCCTGCATGCTTATTGAAAAAATAATAAATATTGCATTTTGATTATTAAGATAACTATTTCGTGAAAATTGAGCACTATTAAGAAGTAATAGTTCTC
Source organism: Solanum virginianum (assembly GCA_000787875.1). Lineage (NCBI taxonomy): Eukaryota > Viridiplantae > Streptophyta > Magnoliopsida > Solanales > Solanaceae > Solanum > Solanum virginianum. The sequence continues at coordinate 37,404 of DF360219.1, read as the reverse complement.
TAATACAAAGGCAAAATTGAAAATAATAATTATTTTTATTTTAAATTCATAAAGCAACACTTATTTTGGAACGAAAATCGGGGAAAGAAAAAGCAAGTGGACCTAACATTAGACTGAATATCCCTTGCAGCAGCATCCCATTTTGAGGACTTGCAAAAAAATACCCTGGAAGGTGCTACATTTCACAGCTTATTTTTTTTTTTTACTAAAATGATATTTATTTTTAAATGGAGGTATGTATTTTTTTAATTTTCATGTTTAGTTGATGATCAAAATATTTTCTTTAGGAAAATAAGTTTCTTAAAACAAGAAAAGTAATATTCCTAATGGAAAAAGAAGTTTCAACAAGTGATCGTTTCCCCTTCTATACTATCTCATTTCATAGTATTTTGCTAAATTTGCATATAATATTTTTAAAATAATATTTATTTTATTTATTTCTTATTTAAAAGATTATAAAAAATATTTTTATTCGTACCGAACACCTATGGCTCGAAAACATAGAAAATGATGATAGAATGGTAGAGAAATTTTGTTGGTAGTGAAATCGTAAGGAATAATAATAACATATTCAGTAAAATTTGACAAGTGAAATAATGATAAGTAAATTATAATTTCATTTTTTTTATTCAAAACAAGATATATTTGAGAATTAGGTAAAATTAACCAAAAGTAGCCACTGGAATTCTTTTTCTCAAAAATATCTTTTTCTGGAAATGTGGGGTAATTTAATATGCTATTTTCCTTGAAAAAAGTTCCACTAATTATTATTCTTAAGAATAAAAATTCACCTAATAGTCAATTTGATGTAACATTTGACTTCTTTTTTTGAAAGGTTATTTTCAATCCTTTTTATTCTTTTTTAAAGCAAAATGACTAAGTGGAAGAAGGAACAATTTTGATTAGGGTTCAAAGGAATCCAAAAATATCAACATGAAATATCAATAAAAATTTTAAATATTATATTTATTAAAATTCATAAATTTTAAAGTACGATGAATTTATTCTTTAGAGACATCTGATTCTTTTCTTTTTTTAAAAAAAAAAAGTGAATTTAATACTCGATAACATATATAATCGTGGAGAATTGATTTTTGGGATATATAATTTAAATTAAGAGTAGAGTTACAGAAAAAAATTCATCTGATAAATATTTTCACGATCGATTCAAAAAATGATCGATTCAAAAAATACTTCTTCTGTTAAGTTTCATTGTTTTCTTTCGTGGGAATTTTGTTTTAAAAAAATAAAAATTAAAAGTCTACACTTATCTGCAAGTTAGCATTTGATCATAGATTTTGAAAGTAAATTTAAAAATATATCTTTAAATATCTGTTTAACGTGAAATTTAATTAAATTTTGAAAATATTATCAAGTTCTCAAAATCTATCTTAGAGCCTAAAATCAAGTTTTGAGACTTCAACTCATTAAACTTTAAACATTTTCTCAATAAAATGCAATTTCTAAATAAAATTTAAATTTTTTTATATTTTCATATTTATTTTTACATCGTATTAATATAAGAAGGATTGCAACTTATATTATTTTTCGTATAATTTTTAATCATCTAAATTTTATATTTAAATATTAAATTTAATTATTTTAATTTAATTTTAAAATTAAATTAAATTAAATTAATCTCAAAAAGTGAAATAATAATAAGTAAAAATAAGCGAATGGAGTAATAGATATGCACAGTGATTAGATCTTTATACCTACTAAATAGTAATAAAGTGTCTTTACAATTTTAGAATCTTCGTGAATGGATGGCTTGATTTTATGTTGCATATGGTGATTCCAAGTTCACATGTTCAATAAATGTTCTGTCAAGTTTCTTTCATGAGTTTTAATAATTTAATTTAATATAAATATGTTACATCATCAAGTCATTATATTAGTGATTAGTTTGAAACATAAATAATATCATAAATAACTTCTTATAACAAATTAATTTATAAAAAAAAATTATGTGTAATGAACCAAACTTGTAGTAGTGTTGGATGTATTGCTTTTAATGAATTTAAATTATAATCAAATAAAGGAACAAATCAGAAATTTTATTACTCTCGTTATTTATTTTATGTGACATTCTTTTCTTTTTGATCTATCCCAAAAAAGAATGTCACCTTACTCTAATTGGAAATAATTTATTTTAAAAATTTTTTTTATCCTTAATGAAATGATTCTTAATAATACAAATATTTAAGAATGATTTTGAACAGTAAATTTTAAAAATTTTTCTTTTTTTATTAAAAAGTACCACACGGATGGAGTATTATATGTAGAAATTGAAACGTCAAAAGTTGCTGGTGATCATCATTATATTGTGGCAGCTTTACCCCCAAAAGACAAAACTATGTAGACATTTTTGACATGGAGTTTTATCGTATAACTTAAAATTATGAAATAAAATTAATATTTGTATTGAGTCCGATAAAAATAAGACAGCACTTACTATTAAAATTGTAATCTTCTCATATAATATTATTTTCAAATAAATTATAATTAAAATTTTAAATAATGATCATCATTGTATTCAGGCACGTTGAATATTCTGATAATTATTAGTATTACTTTCCGGCAGACGCCGTTCAGGATTTCGGGGCAACTTTACAGAAAAAAGACACACAAAACTAGAAAATAAGATTTTATTTTTCTATGCTATCTCACTAAAAGACATGATAAAAGTAGACTAAAATAAGATTTGTTTAATTCTCCCAATGAGAATGTACTAGAGTATGATATTATTTAGTCTCATCTACTCTCTATCGACGTGGATTGTAATACAGTGTTTCACCCTTAATCAAGGATTTCGAGTTTGAGTCATGAAAATAGAAAAAATTTCATTGGAAACATTATTCTCAAAATGGGCTTTATAATGTGCGATTCAAATTTAGTCTAAACTTTACAAGCTCCAGACACCATGTGAGAAATCAAAGAAAAATCTACTCTCTGTTACTTTTGATTAATTCTTTTTAAAATTACATTAAATTAATTTAATATTTGAATAAAAAACAATTATTAAAAAATTATAAATTATAATTTTTTTCATACTAATATAATAAAAATATATATATTAAAATAATAATCAAGATTTATATAATTTAATTTCTAAAAATGAAAACTATAACAACTAAAATAGAACAACGAGAGTATTATGCATATGAATAAAAATATTTATTTTAAAATAATTATCAATTTAAATAATTAAAAGATTATTTATATTTTAATAATAATAAATATATTCATCAAATTGCACTCCTAATCAAGTTTTTTTAAAGATGGTATAAAATTTTATCATGATAACTTTAAAAAAATGAAAAAGTAGTATTAAACTTATTTTTAAAAGATCTTGGTGAGAAACGATTTTTGTTTGATTGCTCAATTTTAAAAAAAAAATAAAAAGAATATTCCCTCAATTTAAAAAGAAAAAATCTAGTTTGGCTTAGCACATACTTTTAAAAATAAGGAAGATTTTTTTAAAATTTTACAATTCTAAATTAAAATTATGTCAAATACATCATCATATCCTTTAAACGTGTGATTTTAAACATATCATTTAAAAAGTTATTATTAAATTTTATTTTTAAAAAACTTACTTTTTTAAATAAACTAAAATAATATATCATTCTCCAAGTGAGAGAGTAATAATATGAGATTGAATTTTCAAAAAGTATTTTCAAGTCTATATTCTCAAAATATTTCTTTTGAATAATATTTTTCTAACCTTATAATACTTCTTAAGAACTATTTATTTTCTTTTAAAAGCTTGATCTAACACCACACCTTTATAAAATAAACAATATTTTTCTAAAAATAAATATGTTTAAACTCTCCAGAGCTTAATCAAATTAATACTCTGCCATGACTTCTTCTTAATAAAAAAAAATTGTAAATGGCTATTTGCACGTAATATTTGAATTAAATTATGTACTTTTATTTAATAAAGAATATCAAACGTGCGTGCGTTATAATGTACTTGTGAATTTGATCAGAGAAAAATCAAATCATATCTAAGCAAGTAAGCATCATTAAAAAAGTGTTTTCTTACATCACCATTACTTTATCAATTTTGTAATTTGACCAAATTTATTTTGATTTTTATTTCCCTTTATCCTTTCTTTTCTTTATTTGTTATATATATATAAGTTGGGTGACTCAGAATATGCTAAGCAACCAAAAAATAAAAAAGAACGGAAAACTTTGATTTTTCACTCCATTTTCCAAAAGTTACTTTTTTGGTGTCCACTATTTTTTTAGAAAAATATTTTTATATAGTCATTACTCCCTCCGTTTATTTTTATTTGTCCCCTATATTATTTTGAGATGTCCAACAATACTTGTCCACTTTATGAAATCAAGAGACAGTTTTACACTTTGTTCCTAATTTACTCTTATACTCCCTCCGTCCAACTTTACTTGGCCACTAAATTACTCTTTGAATATAATAAATACAATGTTTTAAAAAATATAATCGGAAAATGACTATAATTAATGATAAGTGTAAATTAGGAACTAAGTGTAAAATTGTCTCTTGATTTCATATAGTGGACAGGTATTGTTGGACATTCCAAAATAGTATAGGGGTCAAGTAAAGCTGGGCGAAGGGAGTAATTAATTATAGTAATTTCCCTATAACATTTTTTAAGACATCATATTTATTATATTCAAAGGCTAATTTGATAAAATTATCCCATCATTTACTACTTCTTAATTCATGTGTCAAATCAATAAGGGTCAAGTAAAATTGGACGGAGGAAGTAATATTCATATCCAAAATATTCCATCTAATTAATTCACCTATATGTGTGTATATATTTTATTTGGAATTTACCAAGTCATATCTCTTAAAAAATAAAAAATCCACTAATTTAAAATTTTGAATTTGTATCTATTTTATGACATTATTAGTAAATAGTTTTATGTTTCAAATTAATCGTCATACTAAGAGTCAAATTATGTAAACTTGATCAAAATTTTAGAATGTATGTTTTCATCAAACTAACATGAGAAATTGTAATTTGTTGAATTTTCATATTGTAACACCCTCGTGAAATGATGACTCCTAGATTTGATCTTGTGCATCTTGTATCTTCCCATGCTCCATTTGCAAATTCGAAATCGAATTTGCTATCAGTGCAAAAAATCAAGTCGAAAAATGATCTCGACTCGATAAAAACTAAAAAAAATGTAAATTATTTTTCCTCAAAAATTTCAGAAACAGTGAGTAATCCGCGCCCGTTCCGCGACGCAGAGAGAATGTCGAGTTACACTTAGTGTTTTCCGAATTTTTGACGAAAAATTGAGTTTTGCAAGAATCTGATTTCTAACACTACTGTGCGACGCGCATTAGTGTAAAATCAGACCCATTTTTTTTAATGGGGAGGGGTAAAAGCGACCTTTCTCACACCCCATATCCTAAACTAAGTTAGTTAAACATTGTTTCTTTCATTCATACGTTCAAGCAAATCATCTCAAGCATTCACGCTCAAGAATTCAAGATTCGGTAATAGAACTTAGGGATTCTTCAAATTCTTCAAGAATTTCTTCCAAGGTATGTAAGGCCACTCTAAATTCATTATTTTTAGAATATGTTAGAAAAGTATAGCTTAGTTTTCATTCCGAAAGTCTCAAGTCTTGATTTAGAGTAATTCCATGAAAACCTTATAAAGTTTAGTAGATTTCCCTACGTATGCATAGATTCTTGATTGAATGATGTTAATTCTTGATTCTTTAACTGTTATTAAAGTATTGGTTTCAAGATTTTAAAGTATATATGATTTCCTGTGAATTCATGTGGGTTTCATGAACACCCATAAAGATTATGGTTCAAGACTAGTTAAAGAATGTCTTTCTTGAATTATTCTTGCATTTTAGCTAAGCATGTCATATATTTTAAGAATGATTTTCTTGAAGATTTCTTGATACTCTAGTTGAAAAATCTAGTGTGTATGAAAGTACATGAAAGATACTAGTTCAGTAATGTTAAAGATTTCAGTTAAGAAAGCTAAGTAGTAAGTTAGGCTAAGTCCCCAAGAAAAAACCCAGATTTTCAAGAACTTATGATCATTTAAGTATGAGCTATGTAAGTATTTTGGGGAGTAGCATTGAGCACCGATATGAGTGAAAGTAGAATAAATTACTCAAGCCCATAAATTATGTAGCCAGCATAGGATAGGATCGTACCACAGTATTTTCCTCATTAGCCACTGAGATGGCGCAGTTTTGGGATGGATCCACTCTCCTAGTTATTCGTCCACTACCTCGACAAAGTACAGGACGGCTCTGGCAGTGTGGGCAAGACGTTGTATCATCACGAAACTCATAGTGATGGTTGTTGGTTAAAGAAACTCTCCAAGCTAAGAAAATTATGTTTTATTACTACTTTCAGCATATTACTGTTTTACATGTTATTTTCAGCCTACTAGCCTTATGATTATAATTATGTTTTTCATGATATATCACGGTATTCTGGTTTAAATATTTTGTCCATCTTACGTACCGTACATTTCACGTACTGACGTTCTTAGGACCTGCATCATTTTATGATGCAGATGCAGATAACCGAGTTCCTTAGCAGCCGCTGCATTGAGAACTTGTTAGCTTCCAGACAGTGGTGAGGCCTCTTTCCAGTCTGAGGCTCTTTAGTTCATGTCATGTTATGTCATTTCAGTTTTATTTCAGTTCTGGCTACTTGGGGCCTGTCTCAGTAGTCATTTCAAACAGCTTAGTAGAGGTTTCATAGACCGTATGATTTGTATTTCAGTTTTTTGTTATTCAGACATTACTTAAAAGCTTTTTTATTTAGTTATGCAAACAGTTTAGCTTATCTTACTGCTTTTATGGTCGTTGTCATCATTATTGAGTCTTTCGTTGAGTAAGTAGCCAGGCCAAATGATTCACTTGGGATAGAAATAGTTTTCGAGTACCGGCCACGTCCAGGGTGTATGCTCGGGGCATGACACATATAATTTTTACATATCTAAATTGTAATTATGAATCTTGAGTTAATTAATATAATTTAACTTTAGTTTAGTGGAATTGCCTCTAAAAAAAAGTAAAATATTATATGTCTCCTCCAATTTAATAAACATTCTGATTCTTGGTTGAGGTGTTTTCTCGTTGTGTATACTACTTACTCTGTTTCATGTTAAGTGTGTTTTTACCTCCGTCCATCTCTAGTTGTTCATTATATTAAAAATAGATATCCAATAATACTTGTTCATATTATGAAATCAACAGATAAATTTACGTTTAATCTCTAATTTACTCGTATCATTAATTATAGTAATTTCTCTGTTACTCCCTGTGTCTCATTTTATGTGACACTCTTTCCTTTTTGGTCTATCCCAAGAAGAATATCACTTTACTGTAAATTGTAATTGAAAATAATTTAACTTTAAAATTCTCCGTTTACTCTTGATGAGATGATTCTCAACCACATAAATATATAAGAACGATTTTAAATTACAAGTTTTAAAAATCATTCATTCTTTCTTAAATATCGTGTCAAGTCAAAAAAATATCATATAAAATAAAAGAAATAGAATATATTTTTTAAGACATTATACTTCTTAATCTTTGTATCAAATTAATATTAATAACAGAAGAATAATAAATAATTATTGTTAAGACACAAAAAGTTTGGGATAAAGTTAAAAACACCACCTGATATGAAAGGAAGGTGACAATAAATTAGGTCTCCACAAAATTTGAGGTGTAGTATCCCATCTTGTCACAATTTGCATGACTAAGGTTACATTACCAAGGGAATCAGTGTTGAAAGAGTAAATCACCTTTTTTGACACCAAATCCCAACTCCTTTTAGGCTGTTTTTGATGCCCCCACTTTCCTCTTTTTCCACTCAATAAAGCCAAATTTATCTTGTTTTACCTACATGTATTTACCTATGATCCTTCGATACTCTTGGCCTAGACCTTTGCAACATAATTCCACCATTAACTTTTACTTTCTAATTATTTCACTTATCGAGGTTAAATTATATAATATTTAATCAATATTTAAAGATATATTTTTTTATTGTATTAATCTAAAAAAGACTGCAGCTTATAACATTTTTCGTATAATTTTTAACCATCTAAGTTTTAAATTTCAAATATTAACTTTAGCTACTTCAATTTAGCTTTGAAATTTAATCAAGTTAATTTCAAAAAAACGAAATAGTAACAAGTAAAAATGACCAGAGAGAGTAATTAGGAGACTCTATGAATTGATTTTTGGCTTGTGATTTAGGATAAGTTAACAGTCACAAATTATGATTTTTAATGGTTTTAGGTTTTATGGCTTGTTTTTCTTGTTTTGCTTTAAAAATAATATTTTTTAATTTTATCGAAATATTTCAAAATTGTTTAAAGTTATGATGACTTAGAATGACCTAAAATAAGCCAATTCAAATAGGTACTGAGTAGAAATATTTATTCTTTACGTCCAATAATAGTTGTCCACTATTAATTTGACGCAAAATTAAGAACTAGTAAATAATAGAGGTAATTTTACCAAATTACTCTTTGAATATGATAAATACAATATTTTAAAAAATAAAATAGAAAAATTAACTATAATTAATGATAACTTTTGCTCAGGATTCATGGGTCAATTATATATTTCAAAATTCAAATTCACCAAATAAGTCAAATATTGGAGGAGAAATATACATAATCCATAACTTAAGGTAATTAAATTAAAATGGATCTCTCTATTATGTATTCAAAACTAAAAGGTAACTTAATTGAAATTCACTGCTACAGTGACTAAATTATGATTAGGTATTGTAGTATTAATAATTATTTGCCATATTTAAATTATATTTGACAAGGAAAAAAATAGTATTAGTTAAGGAATTTTACTGGATAATATGTTATATAATTGAAGTAAATTTAGAATAATGAATATTAATAAATAAATAAATAATATTTTAATATGAATTCTATTTTAAAAGGATAAAAAAAAACTTATTAAACATTATACAAAAGATTAAATCTATCTTAAAAGGGTAAAAAAAAACTTATTAAACATTATATACAAAAGATTATGAACATGGACATAACATATTTATATAATTGATTGCGTGTAAATGAAATATTTTTAGAAATAAATCACACATAAAATTGAACAAAGATCAAGATAAAAACATGAACAATTAATACTTGTCGATTTTGAATGTTTACGTAATCACTTAGATATGTATATAATAATATTTACATATTTTAGCACTATCATCAAACAAGTAAATACGATAAACAAATTTTTAACTATTGATAAATTATCGATCATAAATTTTACATTAACAAACACGAAAATGAACAATTTTGTTTACATTTCAATAAATTTGAATTTGCATTAATATTTTTGTAAAAACAAGTAGTAGTCAATAATTGATGTTATCAATTTGAATTTTGCTTCTTTTTTTTCTATCTTTTCTTCTTTAATAAAAAAATTATTATATAATTTTTAAATTTTATTTTTTTATTATTTCGAGGATCACACACAACACATGGATTGTAAGATTGGTATAGTCAACATGGCAATTAGATGTTATTTTTACAATTTTTTTTACTAACACGAAAAAAATGCACAACACGCGTATCATGATTGGCATAACAAACCTGACAGCTAGATGTTATTTTTAAAATTTACTTTTTATCACACGAAAAACACATACAAGATGCATATCCTAAAATTGATACGATAAACATGATAAATTAGATATTATTCTTAAAATTTTATTTTTATATGAACAAACACAAGACATGTACACTAAAATTAAAACAAATATGTAAGAAATACGACAATTAAATGTTATTTCGCAACAATATATTTATTAACACGAGAAGCGCACGCAAAATGTACATTCTAAGATTAAAATAATAAACATGACAAATTATATATTACTCTTAATTTTTTCAATTCTTTATTAATATGAAAAACACAAACAAAATATATACCCTAAAATTAACATATTTATAATCAATATGAAGACGATAACAAAATAGACTAATCACTTTTATTATAACCACTATACTATTATTAAAAGGAGTAAAGATGATGCAATAGATAGAAATGAATTTATATACAAAAGATTATGAACATGGATATAACATATTTATATAATTGATTGCATGTAAATGAAATATTTTAGAAACAAATCACATATAGATTCAAACAAAGATCAAGATAAAAACATGAACAATTAATAATTATCGACTTCAAATGTTTACGTAATTACTTAAATATAAACAGAATAATATATATATATATATATATATATATATATATATATATAATATATATACAGAATAATATATATATATATATATATATATATATATATATATATATATATATATATTAGCATTATTATAAAAAGAGTAAATTTGATAAATGGATTTTTAATTATTGACAAATTATCAATCATAAATTTTACATTTACAGACATGAAGATGAACGATTTATTTATATTACGTCTGCAATATTTTTGTAGAAACAACCAGTAGTCAACAATTGACGTTTATCGATTTAATAATTTTTTTTGCTATCTTTTTATTACTATTCAAATGTTATTTTTAATAAAAATATTATTATATAATTTTTCAAAATTATTTTTTTTATACTTCAAGGATCACACACAACACATGAATTATCATATTGATATAGTAAATATGACAACTAGATATTATTTTTATAACTTTTTTTAACTAATACGAGAAAAATCACACAACACGTGTATCATACTTGGTATAACAAATCAAACATCTATATGTTATTTTTAAAATTATCTTTCATCAACACGAGAAACACATACAAGACGAGTATTTCAAAATTAGTATAATAAAACGTGATTATTTTTAATTATTTCAAGGATCACACACAACATATGAGTTATCAGATTGATATATTAAACATGACAACTAGATATTATTTTTATAATTTTTTTTACTAACACGAGAAAATGCACAACACGGTTATCATGATTGGCATAACAAACCTGATAGCTAGATGCTATTTTTAAAATTTATCTTTCATCAATGCGAGAAACACATACAAGACGGTTATCATAAATGAGTATAATAAAATGTGATTATTTTTTAATTATTTCGAGGATCACACACAACACATGAATTATCATATTGGTATAGTAAACATGACAGCTAGATTTTATTTTTACAGTTTTTTTAACTAACACGAGAAAATGCACAACACGCGTATCATGATTGGCATAACAAATCTGATAGCTAGATGTTTTTAAAATTTATTTTTTATCAACACGATAAACACATACAAGACACATATCCTAAAGTTGATATGATAAACTCGACAAAGTAGATATTATTCTTAAATTTTTATTTTTTATATGAACAACATACGCAAGACATGCACACTAAAAATTTCATATTATATTTTAACCCTGGTGCAAAAATGCTCTTCAAGACATGTACGTGCAAAACCATTTATTATATTTCATTTTTATGGAATAAAATAAAAAGTAGATAGTAAAAGAGCTTTTTCGAACTTAAAAGTGGATAATTTTAGACCCAATAGGTGGATGAAGAATATTTTTGCACCATTTTCAATAGTTCAAGGACATTTTAGACCCTTTTTCATTTAAATAAATATATTAAAAAAAGATAATTAAATGTTATTCTCACAGCTTTACATTTATTAACAAGAGGAACGCAAGGAAGATACACATTCTAAGATTGAAACAACAAATATGACAAATTATAAGTTACTCTTAAAATTTTCAATTCTTTTTAATATAAAAACACACATAATTGATATACCCTAAAATTAATATATACATTTATACTAATATATACAAATTCAAAGATTGGTATAGTAAAAACATAACAACTAATGAGACGAGAGACAAATAAAGAAGAAGAGAAAAAAAGTGGTGAAATTCGTAGAAAGATGATGAAGAAGAGACGAGAGACAAATGAAGAAGAAGAGACGAGACTAGAGACAAATGAAGAAGAAGAGAAAAGTTTTCATAAAGTTTGTCAAAAAGGGACGTTACATACGAAGTTTACAAGTTGCCTAAGGCTTCTAAATTGGGGGTCATTAAGTAAGCGAAAAAAATGGTGAAATCTGCAGAAAGATGAAGAAGAAGAGATGAGACAAGACGAGAGACAGATGAAGAAGAAGAGACGAGACGAGAGACAGACGAAGAAGAAGAGAGAAGTATTCATAAAGTTTGTCAAAGAAGGGACGTTACATAGGAAGTTTACACATTACTCAAGGCTCCTAGATTGGGGGTCATTAAGTAAGTGCAAAAAAATGGTGATATTTGCAGAAATATGAAGAAGAAGAAATAAGACGAGAGACAGAGGAAGAAGAAGAGAGAAGCATTCATAAAATTTGTCAAAGAAGGGTCATTACATACGAAGTTTACAAGTTACTAGAGGGCCTAATGGAATGGTTGAAAGATTGATATAATAAGAACATGATGACTAACAGATTTAAAGATTGGTATAGTAAAAAAAGTGACATCTAGCACCAGAAAAATGCACAACGCGGGTATCATGATTGACATAACAAACCTAACAGCTAGATGTTATTTTTAAAATTAATTTTTTATCAACACGAGAAACACATACAAGATACGTTAATATGATAAACGTGACAAAGTAACACATGACACGTACACTAAAATTAAAATATTATCTTTTATATTACTATTCAAATATTATTTTTAATATTAACCTTAAAATTTTATTTTTATATGAACAACACATACAAGACAGGTCCACTAAAATCAAAATAAATATATAACAATTACAAAAATTAAATGTTATTTTTACAACTTTACTTTTATTAACACGAGGAATGCACGCAAGACACATATTTTAACATTGAGATAACAAACTGGACAAATTATATATTATTTTTAAATAATTTAATTAATTAAGATTCAAAATTTTACTTCATTGATATAAGTTTGATTTTTTATTTTATAATTTCTAGCCTTATTTTTCTCTATTATTTTTTTAGAATTTTAGAAAATAAAAAAAAGCATGTCATAAATTGAGGGTCGTTAAGTAAGCGAAAAAAGTGATGAAATCCGCAGAAAGATAAAGAAGAAGAGACAAGACGAGAGACATATGAAGAAGAAGAAGAGAGAAACATTCATAAAGTTTGTCAAAGAAGGACGTTACCTACGAAGTTTACAAGTTACCAGAGGGCCTAATGGAATGGTTGAAAGATTGATATAATAAGAACACGATGATTAACAGCTTTAAAGATGAAAAATGCACAACATGCGTATCATGATTGACATAACAAACATAACAGCTAGATGTTATTTTTAAAATTTACTTTTTGTCAACACGAGACGCACATACAAGATACGTATCCTAAAACTGATATGATAAACGTAACAAAGTAGATATTAATCTTAAAATTTTATTTTTATACGAATAACACACACATGACACGTACACTAAAATTAAAATATTATCTTTTATATTGCTATTCAAATATTATTTTTAATATTAATCTTAAAATTTTATTTTTATATGAACAAGACATACAAGACAAGTTCACTAAAATCAAAATAAATATATAACAATCACAAAAATTAAATGTTATTTTTACAACTTTATTTTTATTAACACGAGGAACGCACGCAAGACATATATTTTAATATTGAGATAACAAACTGGAGAAATTATATATTATTTTTAAATAATTTAATTAATTAAAGATTTAAAATTTTACTTCATTGATATAAGTTTGATTTTTTATTTTATAATTTCTAGCCTTATTTTTCTTTATTATTTTTTTAGAATTTTAGAAAATAAAAAAAGCATGTCCTAAACTGGGGGTCATTAAGTAAGCAAAAAAAATGCACAACATGCGTATTATGATTGACATAACAAACCTAACAATTAGATGTTATTTTTAAAATTTACTTTTTATCAACACGAGAAACACATACAAGATACGTATCCTAAAACTGATATGATAAACATGACAAAGTAAATATTAATTTTAAAATTTTATTTTTATATGAATAACACACACATGACACGTACACTAAAATTAAAATATTATCTTTTATATTACTATTCAAATATTATTTTTAATATTAATCTTAAAATTTTGTTTTTATATGTACAACACATACAAGACAAGTCCACTAAAATTAAAATAAACATATAACAATCACAAAAAATAAATGTTATTTTTACAACTTTATTTTTGTTAACACGAGAAACTCACGGTGACACATATTTTAATATTGAGATAACAAACTGGAGAAATTATATATTATTTTTAAATAATTTAAGTTTATAAGTTATCCGAGGGCCTGATGGAATGGTTGAAAGATTAATATAATAAGAACATGATGACTAACATATTTAAAGATGAAAAATGCATAACATACGTATCATGATTGATATAACAAACCTAACAACTAGATGTTATTTTTACTTTTTATCAGCATGAGAAACGCATATAAGATACGTATCCTAAAATTGATATGATAAATGTGACAAAGTAGATATTAATCTTAAAATTTTATTTTTATATGAATAACACACATGATACGTACACTAAAATTAAAATATTATCTTTTATATTGCTATTCAAATATTATTTTTAATATTAATCTTAAAATTTTTCTTTTATATGAACGAGACATACAAGACAAGTCCATTAAAGTTAAAATAAATATATAACAATCACAAAAATTAAATATTATTTTTACAACTTTAATTTTATTAACTCGACAAACGCACGCAAGACATATATTTAAAATTGAGATAACAAACACGACATATTATATGTTATTCTTAAATAATTTAATACTTTATTGATATAAATTTGATTTTTTATTTTATAATTTTTTCTATCCTTATTTTTTAGAAAATAAAGAAAAGTTTGTAATATAAATCAAAGTTAGGACCATTTTTTTCTTGGAATAATAATAATAAAAAAAGGTTAAAATAGTAATTAAGGAAAAAACCTGGGCTAAATAATATGACAGAATCCAATTCTGCTACGACGCCACTTTGTTTTTGGCTTTTTTTGCCAAAAAATTCGACGGTTTCAACACTCTCCATATTCTCGAATACCGAGACCCTCAGCTGATAACGATATGCCCTCGATTTTCTCATTATTTACGATTTTGTCCAGAATTTGTGTTTATAGACAAACCTACCCCTACCCCTACCCCCAGGAGAACAGTTGCTCAGCCTTGGCAAAGGTAAGTGTTAAAGCTTTGATCTTTATGGTAAAAATTAAATTTTTGGAATGTTTTGATTAATGGGGTTGTTCATTCTTGATTGTTGGACTTCAATGTGGGATGATCATTGATTCTGTTTGGTTTTCTTCATGTAAAGATTGAATTTTTTTCCCTTCTTGAGTTATGTGTGCTGTTGTTTTGCATGTCTTTTGTGTTGTTGATGATGAGCAATGGGGGTAGGGCAATGTGGATTACAAGTTCTGTTTGATTTTTTTCTTTGTTTGGATTAATGGGTGTTTGGTGCTTGAAGTGGTTTTATACAGGGAAGGTTTTAAAATCAATGGGGTTTTAGGCTTTTATCCCTTTTTTTTGGGGTAAAAAACTGAACTTTGGGTTCTCTTGCTAGGTCCCCATTCCTTTTTTTTTTTTGGTGTGAATTAGTTCTCTTTGCTTTACACTTGTGAGTGTTATTGGATAATTTGCTTTTCTTATGATGAAGCATGATAAATGATTGTTAATGTGAATATATATCATTTGTTGGATGATGGTTTTTATCAATAATAAGCTGTATGTAGCATGCAGTTTCCTGTCTTTGTTTAGTTGCAACATCTATCAGTTCATATCGATTTTTAATTAGGAGATTGTTTCTAATCACCAAAGATGTGGTGCATTGGATGAGTTGCTCCTTCATTAACTAGAAGTCTTGATTTTGAATCTTGGATATGTAAGAGCGCTTCTAACAAATGAGCCCTATGCGGCGTGAATGTGGATAAGTCGGCTCCAATGTGGTACTGGAAACCGGATGGGAAGCCAGAAAAAGAATGAAAGGAAGATTGTTTTCTGGTTGGTTGCTGCAGAGTCTTGATGAATTTTAGGTTTGAATGTTCTATGGTTAGGAAAAAGGACAGTCTCTCGACTTATTTGAGAACATTGGGTTAAGCCCCACCTGGCAGATAAAAGGTGGTGTTTGAATCGGTTTCATACCTGATTTCTTACTAAGGTGGAGGTTAAATTGTTATTTTTCTCATGCCAAGAGATTGCTTTTTAATTTTTTTGGTTGGTTTGGCATGATTTTAATGTAAAAAAGTTGATTTTTTTTAAATCAAGTGATAAAATTTTATTAATGACATTAACAATGTACCAAGGGTAATTCCACAAGTGATATCTGCGGAGGGTGAGGATAAGATGTATGCCAACCTTATCTCCCAGCTTTGTGGGTTAGAGAGGCTATTTGATAGAGCCTTGGCTCAAAACAAATGTAACCGACGTAGGAAAGTAAGTAAGAAAAAGAGACAACTAATAGCAATGTATGAACAAGTGTAACAAAATATATTAATATGCGTCACAATAAATGAAATTACACGATTTGCAAGATTG
>DF360220.1:53393-64846 GCA_000787875.1 Solanum virginianum | reverse complement strand
AAAGAACAATCAAAATCTGCAACTCTACTTCTCTCTAAAGTTTCTATTATATTTATTAACAAACTACAAAATAATTCTTTCGTGACTAAAACTAATTAACAATTGAACAGGTTATTTAGAATTTTCATGCTTCGAGAAATAATCTCATATAAATAATTAAAACTATGGATATTATAAGGAAATTTTCAGTTTATGATTATAACATACAAATATGTGATAGTTTAATCCCAATCTAAGATAGAAGAATAGACAAACCTACCTCAGTACCGAAATCACACTCGAACAATTTTACCAAATGGACAAAACTTAATTTCAACTATCAGAACAATAACTGTCGCAATTTATTCCTAAAGCAAATTGAGATTTCTGATGATAGCACTGCTAGTGCTATTACTAGCCCACTATTTATAGTATCCAAAGTGAAGCAATTGATCTTCCAACGCACTACTGAACTTTGGTTCATTATTATTAGTATTATTATTAAGTAATTAAGGACAACAACCTATGACACTATATATTAAAAATATATAAAGTAAAAGCAAGGTATTAAAAATATATAAAGTAAAAGCAAGGTTATCTTGCATCCCATTATCACCATATGTTTATATTAAAGAAAAGTAAATTCATCATACTGCATTCCACTAAGTCCTTGACCATATGTTTATTAAAAAAAGAAAAATAAGGTCATCACCACTATATGTTTTCTTTTCATATGGAATTCGGTCACACAGTGTTGTGATGATTCAATTATTCAACAATCATATTTATTGTCTAATTAAAATTTTCAAAAAGGATATTTAATAAAACAAGAAGTCATCTTAAAGACCTAAGGGATCGTTACAGTTGCACCCTAATAGCATCAAATATTTACATCAACTCAAGTAATTTAAATATAAAGTAAACTATTTATTATAGTTCTACTAAGCAAAGCATCAAAGAATTTATTTGTTGGGCTCTAATCAAAAGGCCCATGTTTAGCACTTCATTTAATTGGGCCACTAAAGACACAAGTTCAAGGCCTAAGTTGGGCTTATTAATAATATGAGTAGTAACTAAAATTAAGAAATTAATTAATTTTATCTCAATTAACTAAGTGGTTAAATAAAAAGAATTTTTTTTTTTTTGATACACTTAACAAGTAAAACTGAAAGTGAAAAAATATCTCACTTAGACATGATTAATAATATATTTCAATTATATCCCACTTAAACTTTAAATCATTCCCACAAATACTTTATCTAAACATATATATATTCTTATACTAATAATATAAATAATTTCTTACAACTTAACCAATGATGACATAGGAGTAGTATCTATTCTAGTATTACCAAAAACTATATATCTGTTAGGTTGATGGTATTATTTTAATATTACCAAATAATAAATATCTGTTAGGTTGAATAACAAAACATAGGGATTTTTCACCTATGTTCGATATTCTCATAAAAACATAAATCAAATTTGAATTCGTACATTGGCAGAATTATCTTTTAGAAGCGTTTTCAATATAATTTTTTTTTAGTTTTTAAAAGAAACTGAATCTAAAATATCTGATTAAGAATGAAGTTCAATATCAAAAGATATATATTTTTTTTTGATTTCTCACCCGATGTCCGGAGTTCAACCCATTTGGGAGTATTGCTCCCAATAAGAATTTTTTCATTCACAAGGATCGAACTCGAGATCTCTGATTAAATCAAAAGATATACTTAGCTCTTCACTAAAGCAAAGTCTCCCAACTTAAATTATTGGGAGTTAACATCAAGTGCCTTTCTTTAATTTTTTTTGCTTTCATGAGGAAATTGATCTCATTAACTTTGTAATTTAAAATACTCCAATAATTGTACATTTAATTATTATATAGGTACTTTTAGTACTTTAATGATTAATTGATTTAATAAATTAGCCACTTAATTATCTAGCAATTGGGCTGAATTTATTAATAGAAACCTAATACATCAACAAAGACACATTGTTTCAGAGTCTTTGGAACTTCATGACTTAATTAAAATATTAAATATCTTAAGACAACTAGAAGATATGCTCATTAAGTAAATTAATAGAAGAAGAAAACTATTGGTTGATTTTGTTGACATGGTAATATCAGACAGAGTTAGAATTTTCACTAAAGAAGTTCAAAATATGAAAATAAATTATAGTGTCTGAGTCAGAATTTTCATTAAGAACGTTCAAAATATAAAAAAACAGATACACAACGAAGTTCAACATTCAATATATACATAAAAATATAATTTTAATTATATATAAACAGTGTAATTTTCCTCTAGACCCTTACTAGCTCCGCCCTCGACAACTAGATGTTAATTATGACAAGCTTTACCTAATTACATCTTCTAATGACATAGATAATAATAGCACAAAAACTTTTTTTTCCCTTTTGAAATATTTTAAGTTAAATACATATCATAAATATATAAACAAATAAAAAAATTTAACCTTGCATAGTAGTGTAATTTTTTAATAAAAG
Organism: Solanum virginianum; assembly: GCA_000787875.1. Taxonomy (NCBI): domain Eukaryota; kingdom Viridiplantae; phylum Streptophyta; class Magnoliopsida; order Solanales; family Solanaceae; genus Solanum; species Solanum virginianum. Next base: position 62,355 of record DF360220.1, on the reverse strand, counting down.
ATATTTTGATGAACATTATATGCAGCGTTGTGACACTTAGATATTTAGTGAAAATAAAAATTCATGTGTAAAAGCTACTAAAATTATAATAAACTATAAGTTTGAACTCATATAATTCTAAAAATATAACAAATTCAATATGAAAAACGTTAATGATTAAACTTATAAAATTTAAATTTTCTACTTATACATTGTGAGTTAATATCCATAACTTAAATTCCTTCGTCCGTTATAAAGAACAATAAGTTAAAATTTGAAGTTTATAAATTCATATTTCGCTATCAAATTCATAATTTTTCTTAGTTACAAGGCTCATTATGCATATTTTTATGAATTTATGACACAAATATAAAATCCAAATAAAAGCTACAAAATTTCTGTAAGTAATATTCCACATTTACCCTTAAGATATCAGCAATAAGATCATTAGTTAATTATTACTGGATAAGATTTTTCTACATTTGGTGTATCCATTAAAATAAAGATATTTTTAATTTGTTATTTAATTAATTAATTAATTTATTTTTATTATGGCCCAGTGGGTCAAAATCAGAATGGAAAAAGAAAAGAGCAAAAGTAATAAAGAAAAAAGGTACCACAATGGAAAGATGCAACCAATTATAATTCACTTTTCCTTATTTGCTCCTTAATATTGTATTTTTTCTAAAACATTTTTAAAAAAAAAGAAGAATTGGACTAATATCTATGTGAGAAAACGTACAACAATAACATATCTAATAAAATCTCACAAGTGGAGTTTGAAAAGGATAAAAGTGTACGCAAACCTTACTACTACCTCGTAAAGATAGAGAAGCTATTTTCGAAAACCCTCATCTCAAAAATCAAGTTTCATAAGCAGAATATACTAGATATGAAAAAAGGGGAAAAATAATAGAAAAAGGAAGAACGACTAATAATGCAGAGCAAATAATAATATGTAAATACGATAAAAGTACAGATATAAGACGGGTAATGACAATACAAGGTATAAAGAGATGATTAATCATACTAACCAATTATATTATATCACGAGGCCAAACATCAACCTACTACTACTAATCTATGAGACTGCTATCGTAATATGTGACCTTCTCTCCTTTTTATCTAAAGGTCATATCCTCGGCGAGATGAAGTTTCGCCATATCTTGTCTGATCATCTCCCCCAATACTTCTTCGGTCTACTTCTACTCCTCCGTGTAACCCCCTAAATCCAACCTCTCGCACCTCCTAACAGGAGCATCGGTACTTATTTAAAATTTTAAATAAGAACTAGTTAATAAAATATTTTATTATGTATTCAGAAGTTTAATCGAATTTAACAATAATTTAAGTATTTAAATAAAATTTACTCATAAATAAAGAATTTCCAATGCACTAAGTCAAGTTTTTTCCAAATCTTTTCCCTATTTGACTTTAGGCTAAATTTAATTAGTTTTGCCTTGAAATAAAGTAGTTTTATTATTTTACTTTACTTTACGTTACTATCATAAATAAATGATGGTACATATTGGTGAATATATTCAAATAGGCAATTTAATTTCAAAAAAATTATCGGCAATTTAATTTATATATTCGAACTTTTTTATTTGAAAGAAAATCTAAACTAATTCTAGGTAAAGTGAATTATATTTGAGAAAAGCTTTCTAAATATTTTTGTGATTTTAAAATTCCCTAATGTAATACAATTTTTCTAGTTCTGCAAAATAGAGATAAGGTTGCGTATGCATCATTCTCTCCAATTTTTATTCGTGAGATTATGCTAAATATATTATTATTATTATTATATTTTTCATTATTAAGATGATCAATGATTGAATAAAAACCTCTAATAAATCTTTTTAAATAGGAGTAAGAACCAAATAATTATTTAAATATTTTATTCTTTCATTTAGGCATTTATAATAAGAATATACATGGTTTAACTTTTGGAGAACATTAAGGTGCTCTTTTTTAAAACACCAATAATGTGCTCTTTTCCTTTTCATTTTTATATATTTTTTTATTAATACATAGTTCTCACTTCTTCTTGAAAAAAGAAAAGTCAATTACAAATAGAATTTAATAATTAAATTAGATATTTTTTTAGTTAAAAAAACAAAGAGAAATTTACAGAACGTAATTATCACGTTACATTAATTAATTATTATAACTACTTTTTTAATATGACCTACATGAAATGTTTTTATTAAAAACCTACTGACAAACAAACATATATTCCACCATTAAATTTCCAACCTAATATTCAAAATTTGTTTTAGAGTGTGACGTAATACAATTCACATATCGCAGAGTTCATATCTTAAATCGAGGCTTTTAACATGATCTTTTTTCATTCCTAGAAGCTCGTATTTGAAATATTTCGATAAGAATGGAGGAAGCTCAACTATCCCAGCACGATTCTGATAATAATTTCTTAATTAAAATTGAAAACGTACAAAAACATGTTTTTAACAACTTGAGCTAGTATTTCTTGACAAATAGAACGAGAAAAAGATTCATTTGATTTCTTAATATAGCTAGTGCAAGTTTCGATTTTATTTCTCCTCTTATTTAATTTTATATGATAATACTTGACTCAATACAACATTTTAAAAAAATTATAGACTTATTATCATTAATGAGAAATTTGAAGTTATTTTACTTTTGAATATAGGGATTATTTTGTTAAATAAAGAATTAAAGAGCTGCATATAAAATAAAATGAAAAAGTAAATTATTTCTTTTTCCTCCAACCACCTTCATCCTTAAAAAAAAATCAAAGTGTATTTTGCTCAATTTTGAGAGAAAAATATTTGATGCAATCATTGAAATCCAAGCTTCCTCTATATTTTTTTCTTCTCGCCCGATGTCTGGTGTTCATAATAGAGCGTGATTATATCCAAAATTGTTCCGTGTAGGACTCTATTCAAGGGGAAACACTCTCTACTAAGAATTTTTTTTATACCCACAGCTCGAACTTGAAACTTCTGATTAAGGGAGGAGTAATCCCATCCACTGCATAACATTCTTTCGTGGTAGCTTCCTCTATATACTACTAGTTTTTTAATCATGGGCCCAATAGATATTTTAATAGTTATCGCAAAATTAAGTAGATACGTTATTGTAATTTCATAATTGCAGTAGATGAAGAAATAACTAAATAATAATTAACAGAAACGACACAGTAAAATTAAGTAGTCACTTTAATAGCCACCGTAACACTAAGCAGACAGGGTGTAGTCACCTACCTGCTTCAAGCAAATGCAGTAGGCAGCTGAAATGCTCAGCCTTAGGCAATAATTCAAATAATAATTAATAGAAATGACATAGTAAATTTGTGCAGACACTTTAATAACCATCGCAAAATTAAGAAGATCCGTTATTGTAAAAATATTACGGGCATTGAGATTCGATCTCGAAACGCTTGATTTAAGATATCCGGCTAGGACCATCAAGCCAAGCAACAACTGCATACTTCAGTTGCCTGCTTGAAATAGCCGAAGCAGATGGCTCAAACAGGCACGACAACCCTAAATTCCTCAAATAATCAGCTTATTATATATAGGAAATCATTTCTTCAACTCATACACTATTTTTTTTAAAAAAAATTATTTATTAGGCATTATTTAAAATATCCTTAAAGCTGCAGGAAGACAGCCTATAATAATAACACTATACCTTAAACAACTTGCAAATAATTAATGTTACACAAAAAAAAATCCAACTAAAGAAGTTTCCACCACAATTTTCACACATAAAAAATAAATGTTTCTGGCCCAGTTCTCCAGTTAGACAGGAAAAAAACAATTGTACATATTTTTGTGATTTTATGTATTTGTAAAAATCTAAAAATATATTTGCATTAAATATTTTTATCAAATTATAATAACTTACTATAATTAAATGATCTAATAAGGTGAAATATGTGATATTTGGTTATTTTCAATAATATATGTGCTAAATACATTATGCATAGATAGAAGTGAATTCAGTATTTAAACATTATGAATTTGATTAAGTTTTGAATTCTCCCGCATTTATTACTTGATTTGAAATTTATTATTTGTACTTTTTAGTTGATTTTATAACTCGTATACATGAATATAGCCAAAGTTATTAAGTTCATTCCCCTTTTATATCAACTCCATGATCATATATTTATGATTTTGATAAAAATGTGGATTATTTATGCGTATTCTTTATAATTGCACCAAATTTAGAACGTTAAAACTCTTTATGATATACATATATAAAGTCAAGAAATCATAGAGAGAAAAATTAGTTGCATTTTGCACATTTTTTGGTTCCTTTGCTTATGAATATTAATAATTTTATCGGGATTGTTAACAATTTCATAATTTAATTATTCATATCTTATATTAAATTTGTATCATAATTCCATACAACGATAATAATATCTCACAATATTTGTAGTCTCGTTTCGAGGTACGATTTCATAGTCACCCAAGAAACATCAGACATTTCTGATGAGATTGATTGAGTAATTCTTAGAATTCTACGAATAGTCAACTATACATTGTTAATTGAATATATAGTCATGTATATCATAAGGATGAAAAAAAAATTAGAACATCTAAATAATTGAGGGATTAAAAATGTTATTCCTCAATATTATTTTTTTTATGTTTCCAAAATAGGGGTGAAGGTGTAGGAAGATATCTTGGACTGATTTAATTTAATCAGTTTACAACCTTTTTCTCTCTTTTTTTTTTTTTAAAAATATATTATTTTACCCACTCACTATCATTGAAAGAGAGTGCAATAAATTTGTTTTTTCTCAAAAAAAAAATAAAATTAAAAATATAATATTTAATGTGTCCACTCACCATCATTTTATAGTCCTATATATATACCTCTTTTTTCTCTCTTCACAACCAACCAAACACATCTCTCTCCTCTTCTCTCTTCTATTTCTCTCCCTTCGATTTCACAGTCAGACAGGCTTATATATGATCACGTTCACAAATACAATTTTACCTCTAATTTATTTTTTTACAAATCTTCGTTATTAAAATATTTTTTTCTCAAATCAGATAGACTTATATCACTATATGGAGATCGAACCATGTACACCTAGGATCGCGGCGAAAAAACTATGGAACATAGTGAGAGTTATGTTCTACATGATGAGGAAAGGCATGTCTAAGAGCAAATTCATTCTTGACATGCAAATTGCCCTTCAAGACATGTTAAAAAAATGTAAAATCTCAAGTAAGGCGATAAGCAATGTCATGTTACATCCCTCTCATTATTCATCGTCTTCGTTCACTTGCAAATCGAACCACAACGACGTTGCCATGTCATTTATCACGCGTCGCGAGTACGAGTTCAGCTGCAGTAATAGCCCTGTATTTCCCTTGTACTTTTCAAATAATAAACGTAGACGAAATCGTACGTATAAATCGGAGGAAATTGCTGTTGTACAAAAAGTATTTGAAATTTTGAATACTACAAGTACAAGTTATGAAGCTGGTGGTACTACTGGTTCACCTTTGGGATTACTTGGATTTGGAAAAAGTCCAAATAATGTGAGAAAATTAAGAGTTACTGATTCACCATTTCCAATTAAAGATTCAGAGGAAAATTATAATTCACAAGTTGACAAAGAAGCAGAAGAGTTTATTAAGAAGTTTTATAAAGATTTAAAGCAACAAAAGAAGATAGCATCTCTTGAATCTCCATCTCCATATCATGTTTATGCTAGATGAATGGGTTGGGGTTGGGGGGAGGGGGTGTTTCGGGTGATTTATTGGTGTCTGAATCAGTCGGAAGATCAAAAGTTGAATATGAGATGCCGAATGAAAAATAAAAAACAGTCGTGCAATAAATTAGTGATTTTTTTTGTTATTCTTTTTGGTTGGTTGGGGGTTGGGGTGGGGTGTTTTGGGCAATTGATTACCTTCAACGACACGTACACAAAGTCAAGTTTCTTGGCACAAAGTCAAAATTATATATTATTCCTTTTGTCTTTCTTTTTTTAAGAACTTTTTCAAGTTTTTTTCCTTCTTTCTTTGTGTTATGAAATTGAAGGTGGGGAATTAGTTTGCTTGAAGAGATGTACGTGCTTGATCCTAATCTAAAAAAGGCCAACTCTTTGTTTGTTATATTTTACTTTCTTCGGTTTCAATTTATATGTCATCTTTACTTTTCATTTTAGTTCGTTAGATAAAGAATTTTATTTTTTTATATTTAATAAATTTGTAAATTTTACATTTCATATCAAAGATTACAAGATCAATAAAATATTTTTATTATATTTCATATATATTTAATTTTAGATGATAAAATCATTCAAAAGAATTTCACATTTTAAACTCGAGCCCAATTAACCTAATAAGAAAAGAAAGAGACGATTCAATTCACTAGGCTTTCAGTATACGTGAGATCCGGAGAAGAGCGAAACTATACTATACATTATTTTATCCTATATTTATGTAAGAGATTACTTTCATAACTCGAACCCGTGATCTAATGGAAACACTGGAGCAATAAATTTTTAGGATTTTTCTTTTTATCAGTTAGAAGTTGAAGGTGGGACATTAGTTTAAATTTTAAACCAACAAACGTCCAACTCTTTAATTTCCTTCTACACATTAATTATGACATTCACCCTTTGGTTGGTATGGTGGATAGGGATACACGTTGCCTTTTTTGGGGGGGATGGGTGCGTGGGGGTGGGGTGGCGGGAGGCATAGACGTGGCGTTTTGAGAATTGATGTGTTACATTATCATTTGACAACGAATATTAAAATATGTTACTTTTTGATTATCACTTAAGCAGACGTGTAAAATATATCATTTTATATATATATTATTTAAAAGCAGACGTGTAAAATATATCATTTTATATATATATTATTTAGAAGCAGATGTGTAAAATATATCGCTGAAAAATTAACATGTAAAGTATATCACTTTTCACATATCATTCGATCACAATTACCCCTTTCACGTATCACAAGTACCGTCATCTGATCCTTTTTTGTCCTCTTTAAAGATTGTTTTTATTAGTATCATAATTCGAACCTTAAATCTATAGTCAAAGAATGAATCATATTTATTTTATCTTTGAGAGTTTATATTATATTATTGATCTTGTTGCCAATTGAAGAAAACATTTTTGAAAAGAAAATAAAATAAAGTAACCTATAAGAAGAAATTATAAGTTGTGGAATTAATCATTATCTTTAATTTTTTATTGAAACTTTTTTCACCTTTTTCTGTTTTCTCCATTAGTAACGGTCCATTAATTATTAATTTGGTAGTCAATTTTAGTAGTTACAAGGTCACTTGTCATGCATAAAAAAAAATTAATACGTTACAATAATAATATTAATTATAATATTTATGATTAATATATACGCTAAGCTTTTGAAAAAGTCATAATATATGATGGATCCGTTTTAAGTGCGAATTTTAATAAATAAATGTATCTAAAGTGTAGTTATTAGTGTTTTAATTAAGAGAGAAATAGGCTCTTTTTTTAAAAGCTAATTTCACATAAATTATCTCATTAATTAAATAGTATAAAGTGTCACATGTAACTGTTAATTAAAATAAATGTTAATCCTCTTTGAATAAATTAAATGATCATTAATGGTATATTTAAGAAATGAAAGAATATTGTGGTGAGACAGTAACAAATATATATATATTAGTTAAATAACTAACATAACTATTGTTTGAATTAATTACGACTTGCCACAAACACCTAGCTGTAAGTACAATTTGAGTTTTCTGTAGTTCGTCTGATTTATACAAACGTTGTGCACGATTATACAAAGTTGTGCACGAATCAAATTGTATAGTAAAATATACAAACATCGTAAACTGTAAAATGAATTATACAAACGTTTGTGCATGAATTATATAGCAAAATATATAAACATTATAAAAAACTGCAAATTGTATAACAAAGCATACAAACGTATACAAATGTTGCGCGAATTATACAAACACTGCTATAACTATAGTTACGAAATGTAATTACCCAAACTATAGGTATGAAGTATAATTAAGATATTTTTGTGTGACTATATATGAAAATTCCTTGATCTCAAATAGTTATTGGACATTGAATGGAAAAAAAAAAATTAGGTTAGTGATATTTTTATGATAATTATTATTATTTACTTATTGTTAAACCCTCTAAATAACATACAAATATTATAACATGCATAAGCATTATATAAATAATTAATTATTTCATGAATATAATATGTACTCCTTTTTTATTTCACTTATATTAGTAAGATATTTTTGCAATAATTATCATAAATAAAATCCACAAAATTTAAAGGAAGTATACAAATGTACTTGTTGGTATCAATGTGTCCATAAACGCGTGAAAACAATTTAAAAATTACATAAATGGCTATAGGAACAAAAGAAAAAAAAATAAAGACAAAAGATTTTAGACAATATTATTAAAAAAAATAGTTTACCAAACAAAATATCAATTTAATATATTTATGTTTGTAGGTAAGTAATCAAATAATAATATATTATATATAATATTATAATTAAGATACCTTTATATTATGTGGTAAGTAGGATACCCTTTCTTAGTGGCTTATAGGTTGTAAAGAATCTATTTTTGGGTCCTATATATATATACAACTTTTATTACCAAAAAAACAAAAAAAGTTAGCAAGTCATTTTATTGGTCAGTTGCTGGCTATATCTTTCTGGTGAGCCAGCTTGTCAATATACCCACATTCCTAATTCGTAAATAAAGACGAAGTCAGAATTTTCATCGAGGAATAATAAATATATGGAAAAATAAAAAGAATTTGACATGTGAGGTATGTTTGAATTTTGATATAAGTTTGTCCATTGAAATGAGAAAAGATAGGGTGATCGATACGATTCTCAATAGGAATTGTAGCGACGAACTATTGAGGAATGATTGTGCTGAAGTTTCAAACATAGAGCTCAGTACTTTTAATCCTCCGATCTAGTA
>DF360220.1:1662-53323 GCA_000787875.1 Solanum virginianum | reverse complement strand
ATCTAGTAGATCGGTGCCCTCCAACCAGTGACTAATCCAGCTCATGTGTTAGCTAGGGCCCTGATTCTTATAGACCAAGGACGAATACACATCATTTATTTATGACATAGACTACCAGGATATCTAAAGCTATTCGCTCCCCATGCTTTCGCACCCTAATGTTAGTAAGGACCCAAAGAGTTGCCTTCCTTTCTACGCTACGTTCCCAATAAAAAGTTGTTATCCTTCCGTCGCCCATTAGCTACACCAAACCACGTAAAGGAAAACTAATCAAGTATATGAGTCAAAAATTACTTTTCATATGTATATATTAACTCTTGAGCACTCTTAATAAAAATTTTGACTTCGCTATTATCTTCAACACACCTCATATTTACTCCATCCACATAATCCCCATATCCACTACCCCACAACCCTACTCCCAATCTCAACCTCCCATAATATTTATCTAAATCATATATACAATTTTTGTAAGATAATATCTTTTTGCGTGTTTATTAAAAATAAGTAAAAAATCAATCAAATTTAAGACGAGTTTCGTGAATCAATTGGTGAAAATAACATGAAAAGAAATCATATTCAATTTGAAAATTCATTCATTGTGTGTGTTAATTGTATTTGAGTATTTGACATGTTCATAGACATTCAATTAGTGAAAGGAACATAAAATTATAATGACTAATTTTTGTTGAATGGGTGGTTTGATAGAATGTATTTAAAATTTTAATATATGTATTAATTATGATTTTTTTTTAATTCTTTGACAGCATTCTATTGACATATTTAAAATTACAAAAATCCAAATCATAATATTTTAATAATATATATATATATATATATATATATATATATATATATATATATATATATATATTTGATTTAAAATCTCAAAATTTAATTTTTAAATTTTTTTTTATATATATACCTAGTCAAACTAAGAATGTAGGATTATTAACTTTATGACAAGTTGCAAGAGAAAATCAATTGCAAAAAAATAGAATTTATTTTAAATATCAGCCAACCAAATTTATGTGTGGCTATGTGGCATTCATCGTTTAATTGTGAGTTGGAGGAAGGACCTTGCCATTATTGTTATTATGAAACATTAAATGTAAGATACATCTGTCATTTTCTAATAATTCCGTAAAAAAATAGAGTATATATGCTAAGATGCATAAAATATTATGGCTCACGACTAACATTTTTATATAATTATAGTTGAGTTTATATAGAATTGTATAACAAATTATATCAAATATATTAATACTACAAATTAAATTATATAGTAAATTATATAAACACTATCCGAATTGTATACTAAAATATACAAACATTATGAATTGGATAGCGAATTATACAAACACTATCCTCAAATTGTATAACGAAATATACAAAAAATATGATTTCTATAGCTAATATATAAACGTTGCATGAATTGCATAGCGAAATATACAAATATTGCGAATTGTATTACAATTTATATCAATGTTGTGACAAAAACTACAAAGTTTATACAAATATTGTACAAAAATTACCAATTGTACATCATAATTATATAAACGCTGCATGAATATAATTGTATAACGAAATATATAACACTGCAATTAATCATATTGAAAAATTGTGAATATTCAGAAGCAATGGAATAAAAATCACAATTTTAGTAATTGAGTGTTAAATATATATAATCAAATATTACAAAAATAGAAATTTGTAATAATTAAGGGATAAAAAAATAATGCTATCAACAACATTATCTTTTATCGTTGTTCGAGTAGGAATAAATTGATCAAAAAGTACTATAAAATAATAGATGAATTCATTCAATAAGATCTATTCAAATTTAACCATGACGAATAAAACTATATTAATTAACCGTAAAATTCCTTATTTCTATCGAAATACAAACAAGAACACATAATATAGTATAAAAGACACTAACTATCTACTCAATATCTTCGTACGAGGCATAGAATTATCCGTTGTTAATTCTTGAGGAATATATGTTGGCTCTTGACTCTTTAGAAAGTGAAGAGCAAATATCACCTAAAGAATTTAGTGGTAGGTTGAGAAAAATGAGAAATTGTGGTTGTGAATTCTCTATGATTAATGAAGAGTCTTTCTCATGCATTTAAAGGTGGTGACCTAGCTAGGTTTTCCTCTTATAATGCCACATATATACCCTTTAATTCTATCTTCTATTACACGAAGTTGATTGTCTTTTGATGTTTATCCATTATTCAGTACTTTTCAAAAATGTCAGTAATTACATGTGAAATTCGTTAAAAGTAATGTATTTTCGAAGAATTTGATACGAATGCGGTATTAAAAGTGGAGAGTTTGCGCAACTTAGATATACATACAACTCAACTTCTATGATAAAGGACGAAGTTAGAGTTTTAGTTATTACTTTGACATAATTTAATAACTTTGATCGTCGATTATGATGAACGTTCCATTGTAGTTTAGCTCGGAGATAAGGGGTTTTAGCAATTCATGTAATTGAATTTGATGAAGTTGACATATGTCCATGAATGCATGCACACCTAATTCTACATCAAAGATTCATACACAAGTTGCATGTCATGCTTTTTGAAAATGATACTTCTTTAATTTTTAGGTTTTTGGAGTTGAGGTTTGGATTGTCATATAACAACATCAAAGATAATATTAATAGTTAAGAAATAAATTTTGAGTAGTTCTTGACTCTAACTCAATTTAAAATTATAAGATGAAATTGATTATCTAAGACTATATAAGAAGGTAAAATATTCACATCCCACCTTATGTGGCAATTCAATATCCCCTTCATGATTATGATTCGAAGTTTGTACGTTCTCAATGATTTTAATTTTTTTTTAAAAGACAATTGCATATGCATGAGAGGAATCAATCCCTCGATAAGAAGGTATCGAACTTAAAATAGATTTTTATCGTTAAATTAAGTGAGTACTTTGTTATTGGATTCGATAAATATTTGTTGTATATTTACTAGATTTCTCAATATTAATACAATGTTTATGTGAAATTTACTGACTTTCAGAGACCCGCTCTTACATCTCTAGATCTGCCCCTACCTGCACTTTCAGAATAGAGCATCTTGAGCATGAAATGTATAAGATAGCGACTCAAAATTGAATAAATCATAAAAATTGAGATAAATCTGATTCTACTGCTGCTGAATAATTAAGAATATATAATTCACTAATGCACAAAGTATTACTCTTTACTTCTAAATCCAAGTGCCAACACACCTAACCATAAGTTCTATTTATTTTTTTCCAAAAAAATTTTGAACCTCCAGATGTTAATACGTTGTTTTCCCACTTTTTTCTTTTCCATAAAAAACTAACTTCCTAAAGTTGATATTCACGAGTTTTTTTAGCAGTGCATAATTTTTTAAGTGATGGATAATTTTATAGTTAAACAATAAAAAGTTATAATCATCTAAACGATGAATTAGCATGATTATTAAAATCCTATTAGTTATGGATTGTTTATTAGAGATGAATTAATTATAAATTTCAAAGATAATTATTTTTTGTTTTTGATATATTTTGATTCCTCAATTTTTATTTGAAGTAGGTTGTTCACATCACATTCTTTTAGGTGTAGTTGTTTTTTCAATCCTTCTAAAGCAGAATATTTTGTGCTCCAATTTTTTTTTTTATTTTTTTGAGAAACAAAGATATTTTTTTATATTAAGTAGATGCATATCCAAAAGCACTATATATAGTTCACTTCTTTTAATAAAAAAGTGGTTTACACAAAATAAAGTGTTGTTTCCTTGGACATTTACTAGTGCATGCTATCAATTAGTAACTTTAAAAGCAGAGAATATTCTACATGTTTTTGGTTAAGAAAAGGGGAAAGTTAGTGGTTTCGAAACTTGAGACTTCTGTTTAAGAATGGAAAAATATTTTTTTGAAATTATCACTTCTCTTACTGATAGACTAGCAATTCAATAAATCACTCATCATATAAATAACGATCAATAAATCTATCACTTGAACAAAGCTACAATATTACTAACGAGTTTAACAAAATTTGGTATTTTAGTTTAAAATCTATATTTGTATTTTAAAATCTACTTAATTAAATTTATATAATACAATAATTTGTTTAAAACTTAATAAATTATTTTATCTTGAATTTAAAAATATATAAACTAAAAATGCTAGCTCCGCGTCCCACCACACTCCTTGATGGTAACTCTTTCATATTTTGACATATAGGTTTGTGGGGTTAGACTAAAGTTTCACAATTTGTTTTGCTTTGATTAAACATAGGACCATTTTACATTGGTGGCAAATATAGACAAAGACAATATAAAATGAATAAAGTGAAAAAGATAATGTGCATTGGTTGTTTGTTGCATTTCAATTGATAAGTCTAAACGTGTCGAAAGGTATTAAAAATCTAAATAGACTATTGAGAAATGTAACTGTTTCTTTATATAGTTTTGACAATTATCACCTCATGATCGCTCCAGTTGATAAGTCTAAACGTGTGGAAAGGTGTTAAAGACCTATGCTGACTATTTAGAAATGTGACTGTCTCTTTATATGGTTTTGACAATTATCACCTTAAGATCATTTTATTTAATAAGTATAAGCGTTTTGAGAGGTGTTAAAAGACCCACATCGACTATTTAGAGATGTGACTGTCTCTTTATATGTTTTTGACAATTATCATCTCATGATAGTTTCAGTTGATAAATCTAAGCATGCCAGAAGGCGTTAAAAGCACACATCGACTATTTTAGAGATGTAATTGCCTCTTAATATGATTTTAACAATTACTCACTTTGCGATTTAACTTTCGAAATAAAGTTAGGTCTAAGATTTATTTTTAAACATCAGTTTGGTACAAAAAAGTTACCACACTATATGTAGTTCCACAAATTTTTTATAAATAAATATTTGCATGTACGAACTTCGCCTCAAAAGGTTAATGAAAAAGATATTTAAAAAAAAAACCAACTTATTAACTTAAAATCTGTAGTTTTTATTTATTTATTTTTAATGAATTTGGAGTTGCGAATCCATGAAAGTGATTGGGCCTATAATGGGCTGGTGATATCTGCTTGATCCCACAATGAGGCCCAGCTCAACTAGAAACAGATTGGGCTGATAATGACTTCACTCTAGCAACAAGGAGATAAAGAGTTTGGATCCATTAGATTTTCTACGAGATACAAGTAACTAAGTAAGGTCTATGTACACTTTATATACCTCGTAACAAACTTACATTGAATTGTTGTTATTTGATGTGTGCCATTATGTAGTGTAAAGAACTCAAGAGGAAACTATCAAGAGGCCCAAAGAACAAATGTAATTGTGTTATAGGAAAAATAATCATAAGTTGATATACTTTAGAGCCTACTTACTAAACATCACCACAATTTTGAGCATTTATAAGATATAACTATAATTTTTTTCTAAGTATATTCAGTGGCGGAGTCAAAATTTTCACTGAACAAATTCAAAATATGAAGAAACGAACACATGAATTCGCCAAAGATGATTTGATATCTACTATATATACATAACGAATAATTTTAATGATGTATAAATAGTGTAATTTTTCATTAAAGGAGGTTCATATAACTACCCCTTCCCCCAACTACATAAGCTAAAGAGCTGTAACAGACAGGTGTCAACTTAACTGTATCAAACATATACGAAACATATTAACATACTATATCAACTGAAAATCACGCGAAAAAATTGTATCTATAAATATTGTGTTAAAGCAAATAGATATGTTTCATAATTATTTTAATATTATATCTATATTTCGTAATTGAAGGAGGAGCCTTGGAGTAACCGATAAAGTTATCACCATGTGACGAGAAGGTTATGAGCACAAACCTTGGAAACAACCTCTAGCAGAAATGAAAGGTAAAACTGCATATAATAGACTCTTGTGGTTGGATTATTTCCTCGAATCCTGTGCATAGTGGCAGTTTTAGTGAACCGGCATTACAAGCATTTGCCACGTCACATAATTTTCCCACGTGTTATCTAATACAAAATCAAGGCCCAATTAACTTGGGCTAAATACGACCCATTTATTTCCGGATCTCGGATCTTCCTCAATCTTTTAACGTCTCTGATTACAGGTCCTACCTTATTTACCATACTCGCGACCACACTGAATCAATACTCTTTCCTTCTTCCTCTTTTGCTAACAGAGATCTCCTAACAAACGATTCCAAATTGACAGAAACAGCAAAACTATACATTTCACGATCTGAAAAAAGCGAAACAAAATCAAAAAAATTCTCATTATTCCCTTTTTCATTATTCAATTCGTCTTCTTCGTTTTTGAATTTCTGCAGTTTTTTTTTTTAAACAAAATCAAAAAAATTCTCATTATTCACTTTTTCATTATTCAATTCGTCTTCTTCGTTGTTGAATTTCTGCAGTTTTTTTTTTTTTTTTGCAGAAAGTTTCGAATTCTATGTATTATTGCATTTGATGATTGATTTATAGGTGAATACACAGTGTTTCAGTTATTGTATCAATGGCTTCGTGGCTCAGAGCCGCTGAAGGTATGATTCTTTTCAAAAAAAATTTATTTGAATTTTTTGGAAGTAATGTTATTTAGGCGGATCCAGAATGTGGAAATCAGTGGACGCATTGTTAATGTATGTAGATATAGCAAAATTATTGATAAATTGTTTTATATATGTGTGTTTGTAGTAGTAGGTACATGTGAGATCAGTGTCTATACTGGATTCATATTGGTACATATATATATATATATACATTTAAGATGGTTTTGTGGAAATGTGATTACCTGATATGGACTAGCGAGTGTATTTTAATTGGAAAGTCAGTTTGCGTTTACGTGTGTAGTCTATAAGAAATGGTGTCTCTATCTCCTAAGGTAGAGGTAGGGGTAAGATATGTTGTTGTTGCTGCTGCTTATAGTGTTGGTTTAGGGTGTTAAATTTTTCAATTTGATAATGAAGTCAAGGATAATGCATTTTTTTGATAATCGAGCACCATACTGTCTGTACCTTGACTAATTCTAGGGATACTTGCCTTGCCACCTCCCACTATATAGGTAGTAGATAGTTTTGCCTAGCAAGGCTAAGGCTAGGACAGATGGGTAGAAAGCACATAATGTTGTCTCTACTGGGATTAATTCAGAGACTTTATAGTTCTCAATCCACTTCATTGACCACTACGCCGGCACACCATTGAGTATTGCTTATCTTCTTCAGTGAATGCAATTTGTACTTCAGTCAGTAGCTGAGCTGGATGCATAAAGTTTGAGTTTATGTAGTGGTTAGTGTTACAATTGAATTATGGATGTGGAACAGACAGCGCTGGCTGTTTTAGTGTGGGAAAATGTCCAAATTTACCCATATACTACCCGAGTGGTCATTTTGCCCTCCTTGTCACTTCATACCCTAGCTGTTAACACATTGTCTCATGTTTGCCATTACCTTTAATGGAGCTCGAAATGAACGCGACATGTCCAAATTATTCTAGAAAAAAGGTCTAGATTTATCCCTCAATTTTCGGCTGTTGTTTTACTATTAGCCGTAGGTTGGAGCTTGCGTAGGGATCAAGGGAAAATTGAGACCTTTTCCTTATGGCGGGGCAATGATAAACGAAAAATCTAACATGCGACAAAGTTGATTGGTTTTGTATAGTAAAGAAGCAAAATTTGATCCTTTCCCTTTTAATGTTGATTAATTATAAGTTGCTCAAAAGTTTCCTTTTTTCTTTATTTTGATTTTGGTAGATTTTATTGCATTGCAAGTTTGTTGATGTGCATGCTACTTGTAATTGTAAATGGAATTTGATCCTGTACAAATAGTTAGTTTCCACTCAGTACCAAAGATTGTTTCAAGTGCACATTGCTAATGTGAATCTCAAATTTTTCCTACTTCCCGTTGTTCATGAATTCGCCAAAGATGATTTGAAAGATTGTTTCAAGTGCACATTGCTAATGTGAATCTCAAATTTTTCCTACTTCCCGTTGTTCCAATCTGATTAGAAAAATGAGAAATTATTAGTTAACAATCTGCTCCCGCTAATAGAAATATATCCTATTGACTTGTAATCTTCTTTGGGGTCAGATTTTGATGGATGATGAAGGAAGCATGTTTTTCAACTATGTTGATTTCTAAATCATCAACATGGACGATTTTTCCAGTACTTGTACTGTTTTCTAACAAGGTGAAATGTACTTTGTTGCGTCAGATTTGTTTGAAGTTGTAGATAAGAGGGCAAAGAGTGTAGTTGGCGAAAATTCTGATGAACAGCCCAATGTTCGAAGTCCAGGTATAGCTTTTATATTGTTGCTTTGTTTATTATGAAATTTTCAACCTCAAAATGCACCTTTACTTTTATGCTTTTGAACTGGTTTAGAGCTGTTTGGATTGACTTGTTTTAAGTGTTTTTAAGCCAAAATAGCTTTTAAGCACTTTTGTAGTGTTTGGATAAAATAAAAAAGTGCTTTTAAGCACATGTTTTTAAGCCAAATATAAGTTAAGATTTTCTAACTTATGCCTTGTAACCCATAGGCTATAAGCCCATCCAAACTGGCCCTTTAGAACATTCCTGTTTAAGAAATAAGACTTCTTGTAGTTAGCGTCAGAACAATTCTCTTCTCATGAACCTTTTGGAACAGTCAATTCTGAGAAGGCAACAAGCTAGCGTAGGGATATCTCAATCAGATTTTTTCTCTGATAAAGATAGTGCTACACTAACTGAAAGCAGTCGTATACTTCAAGATGCAAATTTGGATTCTATTTGTGATTGTGCTGAATGGAAAAGAAGAGTGTTCATTTAAGTGTCCTATGACTTTTCATTTTATTACATTATTTTTTTTTGAAGTAGCCTTTGCGGATGGTGAATAAATCATCTTTTTGTTTTTTTCTTTGGATTAGTCCCAAATGAAAAAGGATCTCAAACAAAAAGGTCAAGGCATAAAAAGAAGGTAGTGTTTTCATTCTCAGTACAATGCTATTTTATCTACTGGCAGTTTTCAGAATATTAAACAATGAGATTGTTTGCAGACTCAAAAACGACTCTCTTCTAATGAACCTTCAGAAACAGTCAATTCTGAAAGGGAACAAACTAGCCAAGAGTTGTCACAGTCAGATTTGGCCTCTGATAAAGATAAAGCTATCACACTTACCAAAAACAGTAGGATGAATCCAGGTAGTCCTAGCCGTAAAACTAGCACCGATGATAAGCTAAAAGTTTCTGAAGATGGTGGCTCGTTGGATGCTCCTATATCTGAAACAGCCTCTAGCAATGAGTTAAATCATCATGCTGATCACGTGGAAGCAGCAGAACCTGTTGATGTAAAAGTCGTGAGTTCAGAATCTACTGGTGAGCATGCAAGTGGAAACACCTCAGATATTCCTGGAGAGACTCCTCTCTTGCCTACTGCAAAAGTGGTTGATACTGTGCAGGACAAGTCTCCAATAGATTCCAGTCAAAACACAGTTCTTCTTGAAGCAGGATCTCCTGTGAACGTTCAGCAGGAAAGATCTAAATCTTTACCTGCAGATGAACCTGGTAAAATTGATATGCAGATGAAGGATACTAAAACCAATGCTGAACCTAATTCAGACCAGAAGCAGCTTCCAGAGCATAAAACTGTTAATCCAGGCGAGAAGCAGCTTCCAGAACGTAAAACTGTTAATTCTTCCATGAAAGAACAAGAGCAACTTGAAGAGGTAGAGTCCCTTTTTTAAGCTAACCGTTTGGTCTATTTGTCTATCTTTTGATAAGTTGTTTTGACTACATTTATTTCTTCAGGCTCAGGGTTTGCTTAAGAATGCAACTTCTACCGGTCAGTCAAAAGAAGCACGGTTGGCCCGTGTAAGAGTTCATCACTTCATTATCCTCTGATTTAGAATGCTAAGGTTCTTTTATTTGTGCATATTTTTTTCGAAATCACGCAAAAAGGGAATTCAACGAACACATTCGTTTAAGTTTTTAAAGAAGTTTCCCCTAAAAGTATTTCCAAAGAACTTTTTTCTTGAAGAAGCCGTTTCAGAGTGTTTCTCAAAGAAATAGCTGCTATTTAACTTAGAAAATAGAAATTTATTCTGGCAATTAGTTTCTAAATTTACCTTCGGTTTGTCTTTTTCCAGCAAATACTTGGAAAATGCTGCTGGATGTTAGTAAATGTAAATGCAGTACTGTCTTGCCCTTCAGTTTTTTTTAACTAAATGAAGCACATTTTTTTAACTAAAAGTGAACATTTGTGAACCCTCCTCCCTTTTTTTTTTCTTTTCTTTTTATGAATATGATTTGTTCAAAGACTTCATTTCACTAATATTACTTTCTCATAAGTTCAAAGTATGTATAATATTAATGTTGTAAAAATTAATTAGCATTAGTATCATCAGTTGAAGGCCTCCTTTTCACTCAAAAAGAAAAGGAAAAAGGAGAGAACAATATTCCTTGTTAATTTGAGTTATGCTGTAAGATTGTCTTCCGAACTGTTAATAGGTTAAATGTTACGAACATAAATAATCTCGTCACGTCCTAATTTACCTATCGTGAGAGATGAAAATAAGTTCAAGCTCCCTATATGACTTCATTAAAAAGAAACTCCTGCTATGGATAGTTGCGTGGCTACTTTGCTTGACGAATTATGTGAACGGCGTAAATGGTTGAATAGATTCATTATCACGATCATAATATAATTAACAGTTTTTCCTTTTTGATCTTTTAGTCAGCTGCAGTGTAAAACATTCTTGTTTTGCGGAAAGTTATATTCACAGATTATCGTGCTTTAACTCAAATGTGCAGGTTTGCGCTGGACTTTCATCACGTCTTCAGGAGTATAAATCTGAAAATGCTCAGCTAGAGGAGCTTCTTGTGGCGGAGGTGAATATGGGCATTTGATTGGAGAGTTCCCAAGTTTCTAAAATCTCTGCATTCAAGTCTTGATTATATGCCATTTATTCTGATGTACAGAGGGAGTTGAGTAAATCTTGTGAAGCCCGGATAAAGCAGCTTCAGAAAGATTTATCTGCAGCCAAAAAAGAGGTGTCGAGGGTGGAGTCCAGTATGGCTGAGGCTCTTGCTGCAAAGAATGCTGAAATTGAGGGTCTTGTTAGTTCTACTGATGCACTTAAGAAGCAAGCTGCACTCTCCGAAGGAAACCTGGCATCATTGCAGGTTCATTTCAAACTACCTATTTTAGGCTTGTGCGGCCTCACTTGTGCAGTGACACCTCTTGTATCTGTTTTTATTTCTGGGATCATCGGTGTCAGTCTGATTTATTCTTATGACTTCACTTTGAAAGTCTGAGCTATTGGTGCTTTCCTTGGCCAATACAAGTGAAACTTCTTTAGTTAAAAGGACTTCCTGTGAGGACTCCATAGTTTTACCATTCTGATCTTGTTGAACTATCAACTTTTTTACCATGTGCCGGAAAATCAATTATTTTGAATGGAAAGGAAGGCTGAGTTTTGTCTGCTGTTTTTCAGGCTAATATGGAATCTTTACTGAGAAACAGGGAACTAACAGAGACAAGGATGATGCAAGTATGTGGATCTCTATTCACAACAACTTTTGGATATTATTTACTCTGTTTTGCAGCTCCTGAACACCTTTATTACTATAGTTTTCCTGACCGTGCTGAGAAAATTTTATGTGCTCAGGCTTTAAGAGAGGAGTTGGGCGCTGCAGAACGAAGATCAGAAGAGGAGCGTGCTGCTCATAATGCTACCAAAAAGGTTTATAGCTGGAACTTAATTGCTGAGCATTCTAAAAAAGAAGTAGCTAAATATTTGTACTCGGATTTTGAATAATGATCTAAAGTCTTGAGCGACAAAAAAATTTATATCCTGAAATCTGCAACTACTTTCACAAGTAGCTAAATATTTGTACGTGGATTTTGAGTAATGATCTAAAGTCTTAAGCGACAAAAAAGTTTATATCCTGAAATCTGCAGCAACTTTCACACTCTGTGTGGATCATTTTAGTCAAAATAGCAGAGAACTTTTCATTTCTCCCTAATATTGGGTTTCTTCTTTAATCTGCATAGAGATGTTTCCAGTGCCCCTCCCCTGCTCCCCTCTTATTCTAAAATGCATCCACAGCTCCCTCTTTCTCAGAGTATTAGTATTATTCTTTTTTCCCTTATGTTTAGATTTCTATCACTATCTATTTTTTCTTTGAGCCTCGCTATCTTATTATGTTGCTGTAGTTTCTACTTGTTGCTATTGCCTCTTTTTCACTGTTCATTCAGCCAAGGGTCTACAAGTCTGAAACAACCCTCTACCTTCTCAAAGATTCTTATTATGTTGGTGTAGTTTCTGCTTGTTGCTATTGTCTCTTTTTCACTGTTCATTCAGCCAAGGGTCTGTAAGTCTGAAACAACCCTCTAAGGGGTAAGGTCTGTGTACAGTTCATCCTCCCCAAATCCCCCACACAGGGTTTGTTGTTGTTGATGAAGGATAATGGAAATGTGCTGTTTGCAATTTAATAATTCATTTCATCTGTAATAATAGGCTTTTATGGAAAGGGAGGTAGAACTGGAGCACCGAGCTTTAGAGGCATCCACAGCCTTGGCTAGGGCACAGGTATTCTCCATCTTCAAGTATAGTCTTTTAGGCTGTCTTAATAAATTACACATTTATGGTCCTTTAAATTTTTTAATGCTATTGCTTTTGTTTTACATTGGGATTTAGCTGTTTGCTTCCACATATAATGACGGGCCAGAATGGTATTAGCCTGTATAGAATAAAGATGTGAACTTTCACTGAAAAGTTTTAGTGTTCTTGGAATGCGTTGCTTGGGTTATGATATCCTGCACTTCGAGAATTTGTATTTTGTAGGAAGTGAATTTATGGTAGTGATAAATTGATAATAAGAGGTTGACTTTGAGCTGACTCTAAGAGTTAAATTGTGGCGTGAACATATTGTCTACATTGTAATTGATAGAAATAACTTATTATAGCCATTTCTAGTTTAGCAACCATTGTTAAGACATTGTCGTCAATTATGGAAAGAAGAGGGATCACTTTTACTTTCATTTTTTTCCCCAACAACTTCACTTTGGTCTGTACGACCACTTCAGTTATCATACTTAAGTGGGGTAGATTCTAGTACTTGTCCCTTTGGTCTTAAGCAGGAATCTGAAACAACTGAAGCAATTAACTTCTCTTTAATTTTATCTGTGTACCTAGCAATTGGTTTATTGTTTGTACTTGACTACTTGTACATCATAAGTTTCTTTCATTTGGCAGCACATAATCTCATTACTATTGCATGCGTGATTATTAATTATTCAATGAAGTAAAGATGTTTTTACATTTTTGTATGGCTATTGGCATTAGAGAACAGCTGATGAGAGGACTGCGAAGGCAACAGAGCTTGAGCATAAGGTGGCACTGCTTGAGGTAAACAATAATTTTTTGATGTCATCCTTTAAGCGACTCTTTCCTTATCAAAAAAGAAAATCCTTCATGTGACTCTTTGGCTTAATTGGAAATGATGACACCTAAATGAAGAATAAAAGGATTTCTTCAGCACTGTTCAACTTATCCATGGGTGGCTGAATCTGGCAGGTTGAATGTGCAACACTAAATCAAGAACTGCAAGACATGGAAGCTCGTACTCGCCGTGGACAAAAGAAATCTTCGGAAGAAACAAATCAAGTGCTTCAGGTTCTATAATTCTTATTAACCTGAATGCATTTTGAAGTAGCATGAGAGAACCAGGAATTTGAAGATATAAGTGAACTTAAAATTGTTGGTGCCTGCAAGACACTTGAGTTAGAAAAAGATTACGAAGAGAGAAATTCTCATCTTACTAAGTAAACTGTTCTGTTCCTGATATTGAAGTTCTAACTCATGCTAACTTAGATGTTTTCATGCCTATTGTACATATTATGCCACATGAACTTTCTTGGAATCTTGCAAATATGAAATTTACAGTTCTTAACTAAGACAAGGGACCTTATCTTTGACATTATCACCATGCTTGCTGCAGTTAAAAAGCTTACACCTGAGTAGAAAAAGATTATGAATAGGGAAATTCTCATCTTACTAAGTAAATTGTTATGATCCTGATATTGAAGTTGTAACTCATGCCAAATTAGGTGTTTTCAAGCCTATTCTACATATTATGTCTGGAGAACTGTCTTGGAATCTCGTAAATATGAAATTTACTATTCTTAACTAAGACAAGGGACCTTGTGTTTGACATTATCAGCCATGTGTGCTGCAGTTGAAAAGTTTACACGTGCAACTGGATCCTTACTATCCATAGGTTTTTCCAGCAAGCCTCATATTCGTTTGTTCAGTTGCAACATGAGATGTTTGAAACTAAATCGTCACAGTAAGCTAGATAAAACAGACACCGCCAGATGTTGGTGTTAACATCATTTCCTGAACATGCAGATGCAAACATGGCAAGAAGAAATTGAGCGTGCACGCCAAGGTCAGAGGGACGCTGAAAGCAAGCTTGCTTCTTTGGAGGCAAGTTTATTGCCCTATAGTTTGGCTCAATCACTGACTAGTGTGTGCTAATATTGTACTTGTTTGTTTTTATCCGTCAATATAATAATCTTTTGCTCTAAGTTGATGCCTTAATGATGATCACTAAGGGGTAATTTTCTACTGACTATAGGCTGAAATGCAAAAGTTAAGAGTTGAAACGGCTGCCATGAAAAGGGATGCTGAACATTACTCTCGCCAGGTGATTAATTCTTGCTTTTTCCCTTACCGATAGGATTTGGGACCTCCTGCTTCCACATAGTCCATCTTCTACTTATTAACCTCGGGTTTTCAATTTTTAAGTGGGCATCAACTTATTCAGTTAGATACAAATAGATCATCATCAGTTTTGGTTCCAATGGTACTCCTTCACTTAGCTTAATTTAGTAGTCCTGATATTTATTTATCTCAAAAGCTAGAAATATAAAGTAAACCCTAATTGCGTACTTGATTATAGATTTGGATATCCCAAAAAATATTTATTTTTTTGAGGTTCCAATTCTTAATTCAAAATTAACGAAGTATATAGAGTTCTTGTAGTTTTTGTGGTGTGGTAGTAAATTAAGCATGCCAAAGTTGGTGCAGAATAGCATGATCAAAACACTCATGCCTGTTGTTTGAAAGCTATGCTGCTCGGACCCTCCAAAATTCTGCTGCACCCATGCCGGATCCTCCAAAAGTCCATTGCTTTTGGAGTAATTGACGCATCCAAACAATATTTTTAAAGAGTCCAAACAACTTAGCTTAAAAGATTTATGAGGGTGTTTACAGTGTTTCTTTCATGATTGGAATACCCATGCATGTTGCCTGAAATTATGAGATGTTTAGAGTGTTGGATTCGTCATCACTTAACTGTATAAGTTGTGGTCTCCTTTAGATAGTTTTAGAGAATTCGCCCCACTTGCACCAACTTTAGAGTTGAGTTATGCTGTAGGTTCATTTTCTTAACATTGAAGGGAGCAACATGATGTGGCTGGTCCAACTATGTTAAGGAAATGGACCTTCCTCCTAAACTCGTTCTTGAAAGCTGGTTGAATTGATGAGAATTGTCCAAAGTTCATATAAGGAGTGTACAACTCGTAGAGTCAAACTAATGGGATTCTATCAGAAGATCAAAGATCGTCTCAGCTATTTAAATTGTCTTACCTAAATGAATTTCGGTGAGCTTTTTCTTTCAGGCATGAATAGTTCTTATTTCTCTCGACAACTTTAGCATTGTGTGTTACTCAATTGTTCATGTGCTTTGGTATCTGAAAGGTGCATCACCGTAGTGTATTTCAGTGCATGGTATTCCTTGCATACTCTAAAGAGGATGAAAAGCTCAGATCTGAAATACTCACCTTGATAAGAGATCTGCCAAACCCATGTTGTGACAGAACTTGACTTCTTGTCTAGAGGCCTTATTAGTTAGTGGATACTTCACTGTGATTTTGATTGACTTTCACTCGTATTCCCTCTTACTTTGATCCTTAATTGCTACCGGAATTTGCAGATGGGGAAAACATCTTCTTGTATTTGCAAATGTTTTTCTGCTTTAGATTAAATGATTGATAGATCCTTTCTCGATGAATGTGTGTGCACTAATTTGGTTGTGGGCATAAAATTTCTGCTTTTTGTTGCAATTTGTAGCATTTTTCAGTCACATAGTCTACATTAACTTTTGGTGCTTGATAAATTTTGACACTTCACCATTTCAGCTTAGTTGTCGATTGATGTAGGTTTGGGGTACTGTAAATATTGTATGTGATTTATACTTGGTCTTGGACTGCAGAAATGTAAGAAGAGATATTGTCACAGGTGACAAGACATTAATTATCTTATCGCTATACCATTCACACAGTATTTTTCCTACTACAATCTATGAATTAGCAACATGATATTACTTTAAGAGAGCGCTTTCCTTGAGCAAAGGCAGGGATAGAAACTGCGAAATTTTTGATGCCCATCCCTGCTTTTGTCTTATATATGTATGATTGAGCAATCATCTCAGTCTGGTCATGGATTACCTTTTATGTTCTTTTTTTTTCCATATATGATAAGTCACCAAGCCTGTGCTTTTAGGTATTAACACATGAATGTGACAGAATTTTTTGTTCTTGCTTCTTAGCTCTCTTTCATTTGTGCTTTATATGACGTTGGCCCATTTGCATATCCACATTTATCAATCTTTAAATCTATATTGATATTGGACTCTATTGCTGCTGGTAATAGGAACATGTGGAACTTGAAAAGCGGTATCGTGAATTAACTGATCTATTGGTAAGTTACTGATCTACCAATAGAATTATATTAGTTTAATTCATGTATGCTCTATATAGTTCCCGTTATTTACTTGTAGTAACTTAGTAAGCTATGTCTCTTGCCTGCAAGTCCAGTATTACAAGCAAACACAGCTTGAAGCCATGGCCAGCGAAAAAGCTGCGGCTGAGTTTCAGTTGGAGAAGGAAGCAAAGCGTCTTCAGGAAGTACAGGTTGGGGCTTTAGTTTATAAGTAATTTGGTATTGCATTACATTTTACTCCTTATATTTCCAGTTGCAGTTTGATAAAGTGGTTTAAGTTACTTAAGAATTTCTCTTACAACAGTTAGAAGCTGAAAGAAACAGAGCTTCTCGTCGAGCATCATCCTCGTGGGATGAAGACACTGACATCAAAGCACTTGAGTATGTTACTATTAAGAATTTTTTTTATGCTTCTGGGGGACGCTTTTGGATCTGTGCCTTTATTGTAACCTTGATTCCCATTGAACTTTTTCCACCCCTGTCCATTAGGAAAATGTGAAACTGGTTCATTAAAATTGTTTCTTGAACTTTCTTGTCCAGCTCAACCTTTCCTTTTTTTATAGTGCCATGTAAGTTGAAGAAATTCACATCTCCTGCCTGGTTAAACAAAAGAGTGAAGAAAGGAGCAATGTGATTGCAAAGAAGCATATAATATATTAATTGCTTGGTGCAATCTTAATTTTTCAAAGAATAAGATACAACAACAACAACAACAACAACATACCCAGTGAAATCCCACAAGTGGGGTCTGGGAGGGTAGAATGTACGCAGACCTTACCACTACCTAAGTAGATGGAGAGTTCTATTAGATTTTAGCTGTCATTGTGTTAAAAATATGTCTTCTTCTTGTATATGATTCATCACTTAGCTTAAGAAAAAAAGTATAGGATGTTTCCTGGGAACCCTCATCACAACAAAGAATAAGATAGAGCTTGTTAAATAAATATGCCAAAAATTGGCACACTGGGAGGATCCAAGTATCCAGTGGAATTGTCGAGGTGGGTTAGTTGGTTGGACACACTTCTAATAATAAAAAAGAATTCATGTTTATTTCCATCATTAATTTAAAGTGAAGGACAACTGAAAACATCATGTTATGAATTTAAAAAAATATGTTACAATAATGGGCAATTCATTTGCTTCAAAATCTTGTTTGATCAGTAACTAAACAAGTAAAAAGTAATTCATTTGTGTCAGAAGTGCTCCCTCTATCCCAATTTATGTGGCACAATAGGTATTTTTGGTCACGTCCAATCCTACACCTCAAATGAAATGTGGTATGGTCATAGCAATGATAAACCCGACAAAGGTTGGGTTTGATTCCACTAGGAGTACGTGTGTTTCAAGGTGTCAAGTGTGTGAAAATTTGTAACTTTCTAAACTTATCTTCAAATAAAAAAGTGACTGCGGTAGTTAATTCTAAAACTAGTCTATTGTTTATGCTCGGAATTTAATTGAACAATAAGAATGCAAGAAAAATATAATTTGTTTTTGATATTTTTAAAAGGACTGGAGTTGTAACCTCAATATGGCATATCTGTTCATGGATATAAGTATCTTGCTTACGCATTGGAATTGCTATGTAGGCTTTTGTTTACCGTGGATCGAATTCCCCTTGTTCTGCACTTTCACCTAATTCACCAACCTTCAACTAGTCACTAGTGCCTAGATTTTCCGTCTCTGCTAGCTCGTAACCTCGTCCTGACTATTCATATTAACCGCTTATTCATAATCAACGCTGTAGAGTGAACCAAGGTTCATAGGCGGATCAAAGTTGAAATGCAAAGTTGTTGTTTAGACGTAGACGAAGCCAAAGTATAGTTAGACGAAGCCATAGGAACTCTTGCAACACAATTATGATTCAATTGAAAGCTACTTACTAAAGTTTTCCAACTCTAGTAAGTTAATCTCTACAAGTTCTTCCAAACTCAAAGAGAGAGAAATATTAAAACCCAATTGATACACCCAAGTAAGAATCTCCCTATTCCTAGTTCGATTCCATTAACCAAGCATGAAAATTCCTTAATACATTCGATTCCTTGCTACTTGTTAAAAACCCAATCCAATTTCACTTTTCCAAGGAAGACATAGATGTAAAGCACTCAATCTAGTGTTTGTAACCACCAAATTGACAAATAAGAATGTAAACAGGTAGATAATCAAAACCCATTTAGTAAGCAAGATAGACTAGCACCCATTCATATTAATTAATGCCATAACAGTTTACAACCCCAGCTAATGGGCTTAGCTACTCATACTAGAAATGAAAAATACAAGATGAAACTTGAAAGGAAAATAAAGGCCTAACTAAAGAGTAATTAGGAAAGAAATTGATACTCTTGTGATGCAAATTTCTTCAAAACCTTCCAAAAGTAGCTATGGTTCTTTCCTAAGCTTCAAGAGTACAAGATCATCTACGAAAGTACCCTAAAAATCTATTTAAAGTTGTGCAAAAATTTGCCGAACACACCCTTTCATGTCCAGTTACGTGGGTGACATACGTACCCACTTAGCTCACGTAGGTGATTCCAGCAGCTTCCTTTCGTGTCTGTCTTCTCTTCCTTGGCTACGTGGGTGGCTACATGGGTGAGCTATGTGGGTGAGGCCACCTATATGGGTGAAGCACATGGTCACTCAGATTTTCGCTTTGCTGTTTTTAGTCATTTTTCTTCAACTTTGGCCTTCTCGTCCTTTTTCCTCAAGTATTTGAAGCTATTCCACTTCTTAAGCCTTCTGAAAACTCCCAAAACCTGAAATTATATCAGTCAAATCATTATTAGTCCCTTAATCTCGCAATAGTACATGAATAAAGTACCATAAAATTGACACGGATAACAACTTATCAATTTTGAAATTTAAACTTCTAAAAGTTAACCGTGACTTGGGACATAAAAGCTTTAAATTTTTTGACTAAAATTTTCATTTGTGGAAATTAAGTTAAAAGTACTGTAAATCACAATAATTATTAATTTAAAATATTTGAAAAGCATATAATGAAATTTCGTCAAAGAAAACCTTGGTTGACTCTTGAAACTCTAGCCTTGCCACATGAATTGGGATGGAGGGAGTATTTCTTTATGAGCCTTCTATATTTGTTGAAACAAGTGATCAGAATTCATTAGGATGTTAAGTGAGCCTCCAAAGTTTTATTTATCCTAAAACAAACGAAGCCTCCCAGTTTTAAGCTCCTCTGAGCATGATGTGCTTTTCTGAGACAATTTAACATTACAGGCCTCTCCCTTTACATCACCGACATATGACTAGGGCGACAGTACAGGTAAGCTCTTTCCTATTTTTCCACATCCTCACACTAGGGGTAAAAAGAAACATGTAATAAAGAGTACAAGTTTTGTACTTAAACTGGAAACAGAGCCATATATTCGTATTATTTTTGTACATGACTTGAACTTGCCTCTGCAGTTACAGAAGGCTGCAAAGCTTCTGGATTCCGGGGCTGTCCGGGCAACACGATTTCTTTGGCGATATCCAACTGCTCGTGTTATCTTGCTTTTTTATCTGGTCAGAACAGACCATTTACTCTGAAAAAACCTTTGTGTCTGTTGAATGTTTGAAGTGAATTGCTGTAAAATTGTACCTTCTATTTAATGAGGTGTATGGTTCTGTTGACAGGTATTTGTCCATTTGTTCTTGATGTATCTCTTGCATCGTCTTCAGGTATGCTTATTTGAGCTTCCACCCAATTTGATAGTTGACTGTCTAGCTAATCAGGTTCCATGGCACATGATTTCTGTGGATGATATTGTGTTAATTGATGAAACTTAGCTGATTGAAGGTGTTATAAAAGAGTAAGGCCTTAGATTACATGGAAGAAAGCGTTCTTAAAAGACTTCGAATCTCTCAAAATCCATAGATATAGCAAATAATAGAATTCAATATAGCAAAGAAGTTCATATATGTGATAGACTTAGAATCTCTCAAAATCCATAGATATAGCAAATAATAGAACTCAATATAGCAAAGAAGTTCATATATGTGATAACAGCTAGTTGGAATTTAGGCTTAGTTGTGTCGGAATTGCATCACTTCTGGTGTTTTTTAGGAGTGTTATTAGTTTTTCCAGAGAATTTTTTGTCATTAAAACGTTCAAGGTAGCTCTCTTTTTGAGAACCCAGTTTGTCTTAACAAATATAATTGGGTTTCGAAACCAGACAGGCCCAAATGAAACGAAATGGATAGTTTTCATATAGTTGATCCCGGAGTTGTTTGGGATTGAGGTATATTTGTTGGTATTGTATGGCAATGACACGTCTCTTAATCCACTTCTCTAACCATTTACTTGGTCATAACAATGACAGTGTGTGCACCTTTGTTTTCCATTTGTAGCATATGTATAAAAGGTATACGTCAATACAGCTTTCCCCGTCCCATGCATTTTAGACTGCATTTTATAACTATAAAGAAAATATCTTTATCTGTGAAAGATGTCTCTGCGTTCTCATATATGCACGAGCGCGTGCACGTCCGCGTGCCCAGTTAATGTTCTACTGAATCTTAGAATTCATGGAGTCAATCTATCTAACGATATATAAATATCTCAGCAGAGAGGCACTTGCTCGACTATTTCTCCAAGTATTAGTGTAAAAAAACATTGAAACAAATAATGATCTAATTATGTTATATTTTGTCGATTCTGTGACATTGCAGGAACAAGCTGATACATTTGCCTCCAAAGAAGTTGCAATATCAATGGGGCTCGGCAACCAAACGTTACCATGAGCCATCCTGCCAGAGGACCATTCAGGTTTTCTCTGCTCTGTCAAGTTGCTCGATAAAATCAAATCTCATTTGAGCATCAGTAGTATCGCGGAATCACAAAAATGCATGAAACAGGAATATTGCATTTGGTTTGCTTTCAGCACAACTTGGAAGATAGCGTGATTTGACTGTAACTGCATTCAAATGAGTCCATCAGAAAAATAGAAATAGAACATCAACAAAGTCTAGGCAGATTTCAACTGATTCTTCTCCAGTAATTGAGTGTCAGCATGTTACGACGAATCAGAAAATGGAAAGAAACTGTTAAGTAGGAGCTGAAAATCGACGAGGAGAGCATCGAGTAAAATACACACTCATTTTCTTTTGTTGGGGATGGGGAGATTTGGTAAACAACAAATGATACTTCATTGATTGGAATTGTCAATACATGAACTCTTGGTGTAAGCTATCAAATACATAATTTTAGAAATTTTCTTTTAACTTTGTAAGGAAGGGAAATGATTTCAATCATTGCCATTAATGTATATACCAAGTAATTTTGTGGAAGGGTGTTTTTACCTCTTTGATTATTAGAAAAAGTGTGCTTGTGATTTATGTAGGATTCTCATTAGATGAATTCTATTGCAGAAGTCAACAATAAAGTCAGAGCTCTTCAACAACAACATATCCCCCTCCACCACAGGTGAGGTTCGTAAAGTGTATGTAAATTTTATTCTTCATCTTTTAAAGTTAGAAAGAGATTATTTTCGAACGATTCACCGTGAAAGACTTCAGCCTTAGATAATGCGATGACAACAAAGTGAGAGCTTTTCGAGGAAGTAAATAATCTCTTCATTTAAAAGTGTATTAACCAGCTAATTATTTTTCTAAATTAAAAATAAAATATTTTTAATTTTATCTTAATTAAATATTATCATATAAATTCAGACGGATAATAATAGTAACACATAGTAGCTCAGTTTGTCACCTTCAAAAGTCCAAAAAAACATGAGATCTTTCACTGTAATCTTGAAGGTTCACATCAATCACATCATGAATTGTAACTTTTTTTGTGGTGGTTGTTTTCAAACTGTGTTTGTTCTTTTTATTATTTTTGGAATATTATTTTCTAACTTTTTTCCTTAAAAAAGTGCACTTTTTTGACTTTATCTTTCAAAAGCTTCCGTTGTAAGATTCTCTACTGATTTGTTTTACTCTCTTTCTTCTTGTGGAAGTTCCGTGAAATGGATAGGTCTAATATTTATTTTTTAAATAATATTATTAAATAATATTAAATAAATTATGATAATGATCAAATAATTTTAAAAAATAAATTATAATATATATTTGTGTAATAATAAATTATCTTATTTTTTGGGGACAAACCTAATGTAAAAGGTCTATTGAGATGTTTTAATTAAATTATTTTTTATCATCATCACTAATTTTTACTCAAAATATTTATAAAATATATAAAAATACGACTAATACCGAAAATAACAAAGTTATAATTGAGAAATATGAATTAAAAATTAAAGGTTTGCAATTGGAAAGAATAAAAGAAGCAACAGTCTCTGCTTGCAATTGGATAAAATGATTTATCAAAGTTTGAACATCTCCACTGCTAATTATATTCTTCTTATATGCTTGCATAAAGTCATGAGCATCTTGTTCAACAAATCTTGCATTTTCTATTCCACCTGCTTTATTATGAAGATATCGAACAATCTTTTTTGTACGAATACGAGCATCCACCATAGATTCAAGAATATTTTCAGTAGCACTTGTAAGCTTGCGGCTAGATTATATCAAATGTTTCAAATTATCTTCTATCATTGGATGACTATGCACATCATTGAATTCACATACTTCTTACACTGTATTTGCAATTTGAATTTTATACGAGCCATATAATCATATTTTTATTATAATCTTTGTCGTTTCATTTTTTGAAAAAGAGAAAGTTTATCAGATTGTCCTTCACAAGAACAAAGAAATAAACGTCAAATCACCTCTTTATTTATGTTATAAGTCTTTGTTCCTTTTCGAACACCAACATCTTTTGTCACGGCATATGAATTATATGCATTGTACGATTCCTCTTCAGAATTAAATTTCATATTAATCCCAAAGACAAAGTTCTTGCTAGTGTTATAAACAGTATATCCTCTTGTGGAATATTCATGATTATTAACATTGAAATCTACAATAATTTTTTTTAAAAAAATATAAATATCAAAACTTAACAAATAGATAAATATAATTTTTTTAAAAATGTTATTCATACAACTAACAAAAATATCATATAAATGTA
This sequence comes from Solanum virginianum, assembly GCA_000787875.1. Classification (NCBI taxonomy): domain Eukaryota; kingdom Viridiplantae; phylum Streptophyta; class Magnoliopsida; order Solanales; family Solanaceae; genus Solanum; species Solanum virginianum. The sequence goes on along the minus strand of DF360220.1, from coordinate 29,522 downwards.
ATGTAAATACGTGCATCCTCAATTGTCTCTTAATTTGATCTACACCAAAAAGAATTATATCATTAAAATTTATATCTTTTCAAAAATATGTGGAATACATAAAAATATTAATAATATATATATTTGTATGTTTCTGTAAAATTTATTTAAAATTTTAAAATTAAATATGTGATCATCATTAGATTTTAAAGTAAGTTTGTTGAAATTAATATTTTTTGATATAAAAGCAGTACATTTAGTTTGCGTTGATTTTATTTTTGAATTATACTAAAACTTAATTTATGTTGATAGGATTTTTCCAACAAGCATGATGACTACATATGACAATAATGAATGATACACAAATGTTCTGACAAAAGAAAAGTTCAAAGACGGAACATATTCATAAGCATCGGATGATTCTACATAAAATAAAGCAAATTTTTGCTTAAAATTATGTACAAAATATTTATAATGATGCTTTATATAATTATATATGTATCAGAATAAAGAATGAACAACTTTTTTTTTTAATTCAAAATTTTGGTAAGAAAAAATGATTGTATAAATACAAACAATATTAAAAAGACAAAGAAATGAGAGTGAAGAAATAAGTTCATAAATTTATGTATTAAAATATATATAATAACTTTACTTGAGTAGAATCTGAATCTTGGTGAGAATAAAAAATTAGCTATTTTTTTTTTATAATTTTTACTTGTCGTAGATATAATATGTAAAAATCCCAATTAAGGAGGGAAAATAATATCCTCTTTTCCTCTATTTTTATTATATATATAATCTTTATTTTTAATATTTTTTTCATTTGAATGGAGATCACTAATTATTTTATATATATATATATATTTTTTTTTAAAAAAATAATTATTTTTTAACTTTAAGTTAACAGAAAGACCCATAATTTAAGTGTCAAAAAATGAATGGATCCTTAGTAACTTTGGTTGATGTGCATTTTTCATCGAATAAAATTTAAACTTTAATAGGAGTGTCAAATATCTAAGTATAAAACAGAGTAATTTCCCACTGATCACTCATATCAAGCCGACAAAACTTTCGCCATTCTCCATAAAAGAAAATTCTCAGTTCTCTTCACTTTCAACAAGCAAAAGATGGGAGTTTCTTGGTCTTACAACAATGGAGAAGTTGAACATCCATCGGAAACTCAACAGTTTTATCAGAAGCAAAATTATGAAGAAACTGTTCCTTCTCCTGAAAGTTTTAGTCTTACGCCTCAGAGTCGAAGAATTCCACTTTTTTCTTCGAACTCCTCTTACAACAATGGAGAAGTTGAACTTCCAAACTCAGTACAGAAAATGCTCAACCGAATCTGCGAAAAGGAGAGGAAAGATCCACCGGATGATAAAGCACGAAGACTCCTTTTAGCACTCGGAGAAGAACGTTCACTTTGGATTCTGAACAAAATTTACAAATGTCAGATTAAAAAAACCCTGAGTGGGTTCATTGTATTTATGGCGAAAGAGTATTATCCATCGGAAACTCAACAGTTCTATCAGAAGCAAAATTATGAAGGAACTGTTCCTTCTCCTGAAAGTTTTAATCTATCGCCTCAGAGTCGAAGAATTTCACCTTTTTCTCCGAACTCCTCTTGTTCTTCAGTCAATTTTTCACCCAGAAATCGGCCGCTTTTTCAGGAAAATGGTAAGTTTTGTTATTTTTTCCCCCACAAAAGTCTGTTTGCTTTCTTTTCATTTCAAAGTAATTATTATGATTATTAGTATTATTTTACCAATTTAAGTTTGCATGCATGTTTCTCTTTCTATAATTGGAAATAAATAAGTTGTCTTTATTTATTTTTAATTAAAAAAAACATTTTTGTTGTTAGAAAAACAGGGATTTTGTTATTATATTTAAGGTTTGGAAAGATAAAAATTAGAATGTCAATAATACAAAGAGAGCTCTTCCAGGAAGCATTAATAAGTTTCTTGTTTGGTAGAAGAATTTTTTTAAATGATTGAGAAATTCTTTTGGGGCCACAACCTTTAAAACCGATTGCAACTTTCAAATTTTGGGATCATTATTGAAGTGTATGATTATCTCGTCTAGAAGTTTTAAGTTATTACGGAGGTACTTTTATTTGCTTAATTATATTCTCAAACATATTCCCTCATGCTATGATGGAGCCATGATTTCATTTTATTGATTTAAAGTAAAAAAAAGTAAATTCATGAAAAAGCTAAGGAGCCTTCAACATGTACTATATAAGCATAAAAGCCAATTGTATCCTTTTATATGTACAATGAGCTTTTTTGGTGAAGGGGACTCGGATGAAACTCCTTGCCGCCTCTAGCTTTGCCCCTGCCCTCACGTGTGAGTTTGATTCTTTATTATGGGTCAAGCACGCGGAAATTCTTTTTGATAAGGTGACAATGAGAATCAAATTAAAACTCTATGCCTACTTTGATAAGAGTATCTAAAAATGAAAATATCCTTCTAATAGGTAATATCTAAAGAATAATTTCTGTGTTGTTTATTCACGTATAAAATCAAGTATATATATGGACATTAGTTTAGGCTTAATATAGAACTTGTTGAAATTTTCTATTTGTTGGATCTCTTCTTCCTTTTTTGCATATTTGCAACTCTTCATGTAAGCTATGTTGCTCGCACTCTAAAAAATTGTTGTTAAATCCATGTTGGATTCTCTAAAATGCAATACTTTTGGAGTGTTCGATACACATTTTTGAAAAGTCTGAGCAACACAACATGTAAACATACTCCGACCTTTCAAGAATTCTAGTTTTCCAATGACGGTCTTCCAATGCCTGCAGACATAATAGGTGAAGCATCTGGTTCTCCTACATCAGCGTTACAAATACCATCCCCTAGAACAAGTCCAGCAACAACTAGCTTTCAAAGAGATCATTACGATCCAAAGCCATCTGAATTCAGAGACAGGGCCAGCACACGAGGAATAAGTGAACAGTTGCTGGCACTCAGTACGCTTGAATTCAGGAAATTCTTTTTGATTCTAAACTACATTGGGAGGTAAATTCAGCGTTTATTCAAATATTTACTTTGTGACTTTTATATTGCTACAAGTTTGGTATCCGTTGTAGGAGGAAGGTGGAGGATGTAATTATGCTGCATGATATTGGTGACATTTTGGATATGATATACCAACCTATGTCTCATTTTGAATCATACATTTGGAATAAATATGGCCATCTTTGTGAACATAATAAACGGGTGCAGGTGATTTTTCTATTCAATTACCACACTTGTATAATCTATATTAATCTTTTAGTTAGTTTGGATTTAAGGTCCTGGTCCCAACTGCTGGTGTTCTTTTTCCAGAGTTAAATGCTTCTATATGAACTTATATTTCTGTTGTTCTATTTTTTGCTTTTGATGTACTTTTATCATTAGTGTCCACTGATGAGAGACTAGTAATACCTTGGTCTAGGTACTCGCACAATAGTTTCTTAACTATTGAACTATTAATCCAATAACTGGCTTGTATCTGTGTCTTCCAGTATCTTGATTGGGATTCAGGAAGGACTCATCTCTATCATTGCCATGTCCATTCAGATGGAAGTTATACTTTTAAGGTCTGTTTTTCTTGTGGTTCAAACTTTTGCTTTCAGAAATTGTCCAAGATATCTCTTTTAGCCTTTGAAGGTTTTCTACTTTGGTATATCTTGTATACGGGCAAGCTTTTGCCTTTTTCTAATGAAATCTGTTACTTTAACTCCCATAGCCTTTGAAGTGTTCTGTAAATATTTTTATTGACTCATTTCAGTACCCAGAGTTACTCCTGCAACTGAAATGGCTGAACAAGATTTCGGACTCCTGTAAATACTTTATTATTTAGATATTTAGGCATCATAAGTTGTATACATAGCTAGTGAAGCTTACCGTTTCCTCAGACTGATACTAGATGTCAAACGCAATATCTGTAAAGCTACTAGCAATGTTGATTAAGGAGAGGGCAACATTCATTCACTTTGGACAGTGCATCACGTTTCCCTAAGCATTAATATCCATTTCTTGACTTGTTTCAATTCCCTCCTCCTCAGGGTCCTTACCTGAAAGCAGAAAGAACGCATCTGCAACAGGCATTAGGAGATGAGAATGTATTAATTGTCAAGTTTGAGGAAAATGCCCCAGGGTGTCCAGAACAGATTGTTCAGAATGGAATTTTTGTTGGTTTGAGGCGCTATCGCTTTTTTGGTAATTACCTTTTGTATATATCAACAAGTATTTCAAAATTCCTGTCTTGTCCTGGAAATATAAGAAGAAATTTAGAATTTGCCTTTACTCTCTGTAATTTTAGATAGTCTTGCAAATGGTCTGTGCTTTTATGAATTTAATTTTAGGATGCATGTGGCGACATTATTCTACTTTTGTGCTGCTGCTATAGTGGTTCTCAAGTCCATTTAATGTTGAGCTTGGTTGCTGATGATTTTTCTTTTAACACAAATATAAGAACATGTATAATCTTGTCTGTTCTTGAATGATAGAAGATCTATCTAACATATGTGCCACTACAGTATGGATGTATTGGGCGTAAGGCCCAACATTTACTCCCATTCAACTCTGATGGTGCCTGTGTCAATGTGGATCTTCTGTTTTCACAAGTAGCTGTTTGATGAAACATCTCATGTTCCCAATAAATAGAAAAGTTATTCGCATTATTATACGCAAAATTAGGGGTGGAAGTACCAGAGAAGTTCTGTTTTCAAGTGTTTATGATGCCAATGAGGTTTTGTGTCTTTGTGGCATTTGAGCAGTTTATAAGGATGACGGGAAGAAGAAAAGTTCAAAGGACAAAGAGGAAAAGATCGATTCTGTCAAATGCTACTTTGTTCGAATGGAATCTTTTAGTCCTCACGAAAAAGAATCTTATATTTTGCATGACAAGAAAGTCCATGAAGCAAGGTGCCATTTCATGCATGTACACATGGTCTCTAGCATGGCTAAATACATGGCCAGGTTTGCAATTTCCTGGACCTTTTTAACTTTTTTATAGTTATTATTACATGCGTATGGGTTTTGAGATGAGGGTTCCCAGGAAACAGCCTCTCTACTTAGGTAGTGGTAAGGTCTGCGTACATTCTACCCTCCTCAGACCCCACTTGTGGAATTGCACTGGGTATGTTGTTGTATAGTTATTATTACATGCTTCCACTCTTTCTTTCTGAACTGCATAGTTACTCTGATAATGCAGGTTCTCCCTAATTTTATCCACGACAGTAAAGCTTCAAGTTGATCTGAATTCAGTGAATATTGACAGAATTGAAGATATATATTGTCATGTATGTTACTTATCAAATATATAATAGATGTGTATATACAATCATGTATACAATATGCTGTTTCTCTTATGCCATCTCTATATAGTTTTTCGCTTTCCATGGTGTCAAGACAATAAATTCTCTTTATCATTTTATTGCCTCCTTGATCGGGAAAAAATTGTAGGATAAGAATGGACGAGTTCTCTATGACGAAGATGGGAAACCCCTTATACACACAGATGGGACTGGATATATTTCAGAAGACTTGGCAAAGAAGTGTCCGCAAGATTTTTTCAGTGTGAAGCATAAGTGTGTCAACTTTGAGGTAATCTGATTAGACCTAGTTTTCTACGCATTTTCTTGAGATTGTTTATGCCTTTGAATAGAATTAAAAGCCAGTAAACCTAAACAATAAAATGAAGTAAGTGCTCTTCTTTCAGGGCTATAGGCCTGGGAAGCACATAATTTGGCTTTTTCCAAAATGTGTCGTCTTCCTGGAAATAATTCCAGTAGCTCTTTACCTAAGAGGAATGAGGGAGCAATCTTTCTAACCTGTCTCATTATCCATGCATATGCAGCACAAGTTCGTATTGTGGCATTTTACATCCTTGTCTGACTTGAAGTATCCAATTTCACATCTCTGGACAGAAGCCACTGCATAAAAGTCAATAAAATTAAAGCAATTCCTTAAAAGTCTTAAAGAAAGAAAAATGTCTAAGCTAGGGGATCAATAATCTGAAAAAAAATAAATCAAACAGATGATTTCTTATTGAACTTTCCATATCTTTGTTATTCCAGCATTCGGTCACATAGCCATTGGAAATACCTATCAAATTTTTGGTGTGCTCATCTACAAAGTTCCTAGAACAATTTAATCATATTAGCTTTACACTCAGGCAAGCAGATGCAATATAGTACTCTCTCGTTTCAATTTCTTTTCTTACTTTCTTTTTTTGCCCGTTTAAAAAAGAATCTCTTTTTCCTTTTTTAGCAACTCTTTAATTCTAACTTTCTGCATGGCAAGTCTAAGATCACAAGTTAAAGGGCATTGGATACATTCTTCAAGTTTAAGACCACAAGATGCCAAAGTCTTCTTTGATTTCTCAACTCAAAAATCAGTCAAACAATGCAGAAGAAATCATCTCTTGCATGCTTGTATCTGTTTCCTTTCATCTCTCTTGCAGAGCTTCCCATTAAATTTTCAACTAACCATTTCAGAGATATCTCACTGGTGTCAAACTTGGGGAGAATTCATCTGAGTTGGGAGAAGTGGAATTTCAGAGTGAGGAACCGGTAAATGTTTTTTGATATTTACCAATTGCTTTGGAATCCAAGACCACTGCAATTAGAAAGTTGTTATCATTAAGCAAGGTCAGCTTGATTCTTCGCTGATTAGTTTTCATGCTTCGCTTTGTCTTTTTAGCCTCTGTTGATGCAGTGCCGCCTATTCTACAATGGTCTTGCTGTAAAGGGAACCCTTCTAGTCAATAAAAAGGTACTAAAATTATTTTGTTCCATCTGAATTGGCTTTGTCAAGTGCCTTAAACTGCACCCTGTTATTTATTTAGTTTTTTGATCTCTAAGTCAACTTCCTGATGTATACATTGTTCTATTCTTAAATATTAGCTGCCACGGCGCACAATTCAGATTAGGCCCTCAATGATCAAGGTCGAGGCAGATCCAAAGCTGTCAAGAACTCAAATGTTTAACTCGTTGGAAATAAATTCACCCAGGTATTTGATACTTGTTAGTTAATTCAATAGTTCTGTTAATAGAAAGATAAAAAATTCATTGTAGGAATCTTCTTTTGACCATTAGATTTGAAATGCTATTTTGATAACCTTTCAGTATTATTTTAGAAATATTGTAGCTAAGTCTATTTTTTAAACACTAAGAGCTGTAAGTATATGTGTATTATGAGAAAATATCTGATATTATGCATTCCAGTAGTTAGTAAATAACAGGATTGAAAGACTCCTAATGCAAACAGTAATTACAGTTCAGATGTGAACTAACATTTTAGAAACAAACTAAAAGTATTCCTGAGGTTGGAGGAACCACAATATTATGGTCAGAAATCGAGTCTGCATTTTTATTGCGTAGTGGAGAATTGACTGATTTGTCATATCCGAGGCAGTGGGATCCTACGAGGGTTCCCAGGAAACAGTCTCTCTACTTCTATGAGGTAGTGGTAAGGTCTGCGTACATTTTACCCTCTCCAGACCCCACTTGTGGGATTGCACTGGGTATGTTGTTGTTGTTGAGGCAGTAGGATCCTAACTGAGGGAGGTGGAAAACAACGTTTACCTCTAGGATTTCTTGATGGAGATTGGAGGATCAACTTGCCTATTACGACTGGCTCTATAAAATGGACATGTCTTCAAATGATTGTTTTTCAGAATATCTTTGTATTACAGAATTCTCTGTTCAAATTTCTGCAGCTAGACATTTCAGGTATATATGTCCCTGTTGGCTTACCTGCTGCAACTGACACCTCTTATGTTCTTCTTTCAGTCTTAAACCTAGGAATACTTATCTATCAAGAACTCTTATTGCTCTGCTGACTTATGGAGGTGTTCCTGTGAAGTATTTCTTTGATATACTCGAGAATACTTTGGAGGAGACACAAAGATTATACTCAGATACTGTGACAGCACTAAAAGGTAATTTTACTTTTAGAAAAAAAAAACTTTCTTGCAACCGCTTGTACAAGGAGAAATCTTGATCTTCAGCTGTTGTTACGCGACAACTTTAAACTTTTACGCAATCTGGATTAGATTTCAGCATGTATTGATGTTTTCGTTCTGAAAATTTCAAATGATTTCTTGAAAGCATTACATGTTTGTATGAACAATTAACAGGCTGGTGCCCTTACTAATTTCAAATATACATCCTAGAAACTATTGCTCAGTCCTTAAAAATTCTGTTGCATTGTGTCGGATCTCCTAAAATGCGTTACTTTTGGAGCATCCGGTACACACCCTCCGACATTTGTTGGAGAATCCGAGCAACAGAGCTTAAAACCAAATTACTTTGTATATACCTTCTGAAGATATCTTTGCAAATTTGGTACGGAGTTTTTAGCAAAAGCATTCATTTACCTGCATTGATCTTAATATGCTTTATTCTGTTCCAAGTCTCTGTTGAATATGATTTACCAAATCAGGCCCTTACCTTTTCGTTTTACTGGTTGTCTTCATGCAGTTGCGGTAAACCATAGAGATCGTGATGATGCCTCTATTGCCACAAGTATGATAATGGCTGGAGTACCTCTCACTGAACCATATCTTTGGTGTTGTTTATCTTCCCTGGCAAAGGAAGAAAGAAATGGGCTAAAAGGAGGAAGACTTCCTATCTCTGATACTTTCTATCTAATGGGAACAGCTGATCCCACTGATACCTTAAATCCCAATGAAGTTTGTGTTATTCTGTAAGTATATTGTTTATGTAAATCTTATATGATCCTTATCATCCAATCCTGACGACTCACCAAAAAACTTTTTTGTTATGATGCAGTCAACTTCTAATAAAATGTTCCAATTAGACACTTTAGATTGAAATTCTGAAAAAAGCTTGTGCACGTGTTTTATTTATTTATAGATAGTTTAGTTAACTACATATAATATGTCAAATCTCCTTTAATTATACGCATCAACCTCAATTAGAAAATCCCTTGAATTTTATGGCCTATTGAGGCAAATACATATAATAATTAAAGGAAATGACATATTTTATATGCCTAATAGACAAATGAGAACACACGAAAAAAAAAGTTCCAAAAGTTTGAGCTGAATGTGTTAAATTAGAACACTTTATTCGGAGTTGAAGTGTTCAATTGAAACAAAGACTTAGTTCGAGTGCTTAAATGACATATCATGATGGGTTTGAGGGGCTGGATATGTATTTGTCTTTCTATCCTAAAAAAGATATGGTCTTGTGGAAAATCTGGCATCAGATCCCATAGTACGACTCTGAAGCAGTTTGGTGAAAGCTAATGCTGGTGTGTGTACCATGCAGCACGAATTAGCATGTTGGTCAAATATATACTAGCCTCTTTCATTCTGTATCATCAACAACTTAGCCATTGCTTGTTAGAGTGTATCTCATCGATGCACGTTTGCACATTAGTCTGAAGCAGTTTAAAAATACAGGTTGCGGAACCTGTATTTTTAACAGGAAACTTACCAATTAAAACTATGTCATTTTATGCAGTGAGCATGGGCAAATATTTGGAGAGGTTCTAGTATACAGGAATCCTGGACTTCATTTTGGTGATATCCACAGACTGCTTGCTGTTCCTGTGAAGAAGCTCAGAGACACAATTGGAAATGCTAAATATGGAATATTTTTCTCCACAAAAGGTCCGAGATCAGCGGCCACTGAAATTGCTAATGGTGATTTTGATGGAGATAAATATTGGGTTTCTCAAAACCCCCAGGTCAACTTTATCTCTAGTACCGGCTAATTGTTCTAATTTATTTGCTTAATTATTTGATTGAACTGCCTCAGATTGGGTCCTCCTCCATTGGCACTATACATGCCCATCTAAATGATAATGAAAAAATCAAAATTAAAAAAAAGACCGTACCTTTTATGTTGTTCCATTTCTTGAATGAATGAAAATACTGAATGAGTTCCGTCCAATTTGAGCATGTTATGTTGTATGCTTCAGCTGTTAAAATATTACACTGCAAGTAGACCATGGAGCCGAATCTATTCAACACCGAAGACATTGCATAGGGATCCCAACAACTTCTCTGCGGAGGAAAAGGAGCATAAGCTCTTTCAGACATTTCTAAAAACTAGGATTCCTAAGTAAGTATATATTATATAATATCACCTCTGTCTAGGATGCCCTTTTTTGCCTTACAAAGTTAAAATATTCTCTTTGATATTGTCTGAAACATGTTTCCATGGTGAAGAGTCCTACATACAGTTCCAGTATGTCTGAATGGTAAACATTGCTCATCCTCAGGAGTTGGGAAGTCCCTGAGCTAATGAGCATCAGATGACAATGGAAAATCTTTTCTGAAAGACGGTCGTTCTGATAAGTTATTTTAATTTAACCTGGTTAAGCTTTCTGTAATATCTGTAGATCCTGAATTAAACTCCTCATGTATCACTGAGCAGATCCAGCACTTACATTTAATAGGTTCAACATTTAAATTCTTACAATCGAATCTATTTAATTTTTTATAGTGATTTTTACATGTATATTTATATTCTGTGTCAAAATTACTAGGTTCAGTTGTACCTGTTACTTCTACTCCATCCACCTACAAATGCCCGTGTTTCAATTTTATTGACGAGAGTTGGTTTACTCTTTCAGCTATAGCATGGCTGATGCTTCTGCTAACTGGTACGCACTCATGGATAGACTTCTGATATTGGGGAAAAATAACACCATAGAGAATGAGGAGACGAAGTCCATGAAAGAAAAATTGTTTGAGTTGATTGATTTGTATTATGACGCCATAGACGCCCCAAAAAGTGGGAATGAGGTTACTTCCTCTAACCTGATCACTGTTTGATATCTCTTATTACTACAATTATTAACAATCCTACACTTAAATGACTCTGCTCTTTTAAGTGAGTGTTTCTACTTTTCTGCTCCCTAAATCTTTGTTGCCTTTCTTGCCTGGAAACTTCAGATTCACTATCATGTTGTGAAGAAAAATACACATCTAGTCCATAAGGAATTTGGCAATCTACTCTTGTTTCCAAAGCTACTGTAGATATTGCTCGAACATTTTTGAGTTAATGGTTAAAAACATGCCTAAAGTATTCTAGTTTTTTCGACTTTCTTGCCTAAACTATCAAGCAAGTGAACTTGAAAAATTCTTCTGTTACCGCGCTCTTGCTTCTGTCCACAGGTTTACATCCCAAAGAGGTTGAAAGTAGACAAGTTTCCACATTTCTTGCAAAAGAAAGGAAGTTATCACTCTACCTCAGTCTTGGGAGAAATCTATGACCGGGTTGAGAAATTTAAAGCTGAAGAACCAGCTGCTGTAGGCAAGCATTTGATCCATATACTGATATGAATATTGCAATTGCTTACTGCTTGTGTATTTGACATATATATCGTATTTTCTATGTCCAGAAATTAAGAAACTTTCAGCTTTTGAGGTCGGAGTCCCTGAGACGTGTTTGAGGTTATGGGAGGAAAGGTATACAAATTACAGATTTGAGATGAGGGATGCACTGAACACCAGCAGTGAATCGAAAAATGACTTAGCTGACGATGTTATTAAAAAGTACAAACAGGTAAAACCTGATGCACTGAACACCAGCAGTGAATCGAAAAATGACTTAGCTAACGATGTTATTAAAAAGTACAAACAGGTAAAACCTTCTTTTATCAATCTTTGAGAAATTTCTTTGTTGAGTTCACGTCGGCCCATCTCATTAGCTAAGCTTTTTGTGTTGAATTAGGCCTGAAGGTCCTTAACAACCTTTAACAAGGTGAAAAATACCCTCTACTATATTGAATATCTTAATGTTACCTTTTGTGACGCTTTGGAGCTCCAGCATGAATCCTAACTCAAGTTTAACTGAGGACCCTCAATGTGGAGCTCCGTTTATGGCAAGACTTTAGTATTAGATGAGGTTAAAATGAGATATTTCATATAGTATATGAGTAAATATGACGAGGGTTCCCAGGAAACAACCTCTCTACTTCTATGAGGTAGTGATAAGGTTTCTTGTACATTCTATCCTCCCCAGACCTCACTTGTGGAATTCCACTGGGTAATGTTGTTGTATACGGACGTTTTCCCTTGTAAGAAACCACATGTGAGTTCCACTCCCGTCATTCCTCGACGCAATAAGGTTTTTTTATCCAAAAGTGTTGGAGAGAATAAAATAAATATGAAGAAGGAAAAGCAGATGTTGAGTTCTTCTATTATCAGAATAGTGACTGCCATATAAATACATGAAAAAATAACTGAAAAACTAGAGATAAGGAGTAAAATAAGCTATGATTATCTCTAAGATCTAAAAAATAGTAACTATGATTATCTTTAATAACTAAAGCCTAAAAAATAGAAACCTAATCAGATTCAGCATAGCACTGCAGCTGATTTATTCAATTTAATCCTACTTTTAAGTTGTATTTTGAGATACAACTAATCTCTAGCTTTTGATGCACTACTTTCAACAAAAAGCCACCATCACTGTTCATTTCTCTACCTTGATTTTTCAAATTTCCATGCAGCTGTTATATGAAGCACCAGATATGGAGGAGAGCGTTAGGAGTACAACGGACATATACAACGATGCAGTTGCTATTTATCGCGTGACTTATGACCACGCCATAGCTACACACAACGTCAGAAAGTGTGGTTTTGCATGGAAAGTTGCGGGTGCAGCCCTTTGCAAGCTTCATGCTGAGCTTCATGCAAAGGAACATAACCAAAAAGTCATGACTGTGTCACCTTCTGTACTGCATAAATTATTGAACTTGAGGATCAAAGAAGTGTCTTAACATGTAAACATATGTATTGAATATTTAGTGTATATATGTTTTGTATTTTCAGGTTGTTGGAATAAAATTTTATACATGAAAATAATCTTTTCAGGATCAGTGTTTTTAAAAGGGTAGAACGTTGGAAAACATATGCACAATGAAGTTTTTTTACAAATGTACTACGTGTGATAGAATTAATTATTTTCTTCTCATTTTATTCTTATTATTAATTAATGCATTAAAAATTGCAAAAAATGAATCAAGAAAGTGACACAATCGTGTCCATAAAAAAGGATAGCAAACAAAAAAGATATGACGTGTGACAAAGTGAAGGAAGAATCAAGAATATATACATTTAAAATATACTACAAATGTTGTGCTGTAGAAATGTGTGTATATATATTTTATTACTACTTTTTTATTGCTTGAGACACGTATACTATATGACTAATATTTTTAATTTATACGTGGCAAAAATATAAAAATACTTAATATTTAAACAACTTTTTAGTGTGTGAAAACATGGAAATGAAGATGAAGGGGAAAAGTGAAGTACCAGTGATGGACCTGTCACCGAAATCAACGGTTGGTGGTGGCGTTGAGGATATCTACGGTGAGGATTGTGCCACGGAGGATCAACTCATTACTCCATGGACTTCTGCGGTTTCCAGGTACTCAAAAGTTTAAACTGAATTAATCGTAGTGTTCAAGTTAGCTTGCGTAAGGTTTTCATTTTCGTGAGATTGTTAATATTGTCTTGAGGATATTTCTGATATCTATGTAACGATTTAGTCTAACACTGTGAAATATTATTCATTCTTGGGGGTTAGTTCATAGACCAGTCTTTTATTGACGTGGGACATCTCGTCTCATGATGGTTTGTTACAATCTACGTGTACATCAAAGAAAAGGGTGGCTTACTTGCCAAGGTAAGACTCCTATCCGCTAAGCGAGTGTCTTAAGCATAGTGTTATATGTGGATCCACTAATTGGCAATATTAACCTACGATGACAACGTAGTTATGAGACTAAATACTTTATACCAGTGATGGAGTCAGAATTTTCAACGAGACAGATCAAAATCTAAAAGAAGTAGGCATATAAACTGGTTTGAGCGTGTTTTTTTTCTTCTTAGATCGAATTAGAATAAAATAGATCCATTCAGTAACTTTCCCAACAATCGAAATTTAACCTCTCCTGCACTTTTACTTTTTTTTCTTCTTAGATCGAATTAGAATAAAATAGATCCATTCAGTAACTTTCCCAACAATCGAAATTTAACCTCCTGTGCTTGTGAATTAAAGAAAGGAGGAGGTCAATCAAAAATAAATGTTAATTGATCAAAGGTTCAATTGATCACCACGCCTATATTGTAAATATGCAGTTACGAATAATCTAGCCAAAGTAATAGGAATTAGACCTAACACGATTCCAAATAGAAAAACTTCAATCATTTTTATTTGTTTGAAAGGAGAAAAAAGGAAGGGGGAGTATCGATACCAAAATATTAATCCGAATTACATGAATCTCAATGATAATAAACAAGAATTGACCCCGTAGATCGAGCCCCTACTTCAAGCCTCATTCAGTGTTAAGTCAAATGACACAGGATACATATCATAATCATTGAGTAGAGATCATATTCATGAATTATTAAGAGTTGCAAGTTTGTGAAAAAATTAGCTTTCTGATCAATTTAAGAGTTTTTTTTTTTCATTTTTATCATCAAATTTTGCAGAAAAAGGTTGTACATTTTTTTTTATTTTTGGTTTGTAAAATTTAGCGGTTACAACTTGTTGAGAGATCCGCGTTACAACAAAGGACTCGCCTTCACGGAGAAGGAAAGAGATGTTCATTACTTACGAGGCCTTCTTCCGCCTTCGATTATACCTCAGGAGCTTCAGGTAATTTCAAAATCATGAATTAGTAATTGATATTTACGGTATTATGTATTGTGGCCCTTCCCTTGTCCCTACATAAATATGTTTAATTTTTCAAAAAATAAATAATCTTTCGGAATTTTGTTAATATATTGTGTTATGCCATTTCAGGAGAAAAGATTTATGTTGAGTCTTCGCCGATATGACGTCCCTTTGAATAAATATATTGCCTTGATGGAACTAGAGGTAAATTACAAGCCAAATGTTTGATTTATGAAATTAATTATAAGGGGTGTGGGTTATTTTCACGTATGATCACTTAACTTTATTCATCGTAAGTCCATGAGACCATAATAATTAATTAAAGTCGCATAATTTTTATCCAACTAAAATAATTGAAGTTTACCTACTATAAGAGCTTTGCGTAACACGAAAGTAGTGACTACAGTGTGATAGTTTGTAAAGATTGTATGACACAGGTCAGATTTCGAGAGTCAAAAACAAAAAAAAAAAAAATTATCCCAATTTACGATTTGTTTGTATGACTTTTAAATTGTTGATTCTTGTGACCTTTAGTACATTTTATGTAGTTTCTAAATATGTACGTTATTTTTCAAAAACCTTAAAGATTGTTTGTCTGAATTCAGTCAAGATGAAAAAGTTTTTGACTCGAGAAATTTGAACTACGATATATAAATTGGGACAGAGGGAGCTCGTAATGTATTGTTATAGTTGGTGAATTTCAGTTTGTTAAATGGGGGAGAAAGTTGTTATTTTTTGGGATTTTGCTGTTATAACGGGTGAAGTTCAGAGGCGATACGTGAAATTGACGATGCAATGGAAGCCACAGTTCTCATTCTTCCTCGTTTCCTTTTCGATACATGGATTGTATTTGCAGGAGAGAAATGAAAGGTTGTTTTACAAGCTTCTTATCGATAATGTAGAAGAGTTGCTTCCGATTGTCTATACTCCGACGGTTGGTGAGGCTTGCCAAAAATATGGAAGCATTTTTAAGCGTCCGCAGGGTTTATACATCAGTTTGAAAGAAAAGTATGGTACTTTTTACGAGTTAAAAGCGTATTTACTGCTTCGTTGTTAATGTAATAATATCAACTATGTGTTTGTAGGGGAAGGATCCTTGAGGTATTGAAAAACTGGCCGGAAAGGAAAATACAAGTTATTGTTGTTACTGATGGTGAAAGAATTCTCGGACTTGGAGATCTCGGCTGCCAGGTAATCACTCGACACACATTATATTAGTTTGTAGCCGAGGATCTATCAGAAACAATCACTCTATCCGACAAAGGTAGGTATAGTACGTACTACTCTCCCTAGACCTCACTTGTGGGGTTACACTAAGTTTGTCGTTGATGTTGTATTATGTGTGTGGTAGCTAGGTGAATAGACGGAGGTTCACTTGAATGGAGGTAAGCCTCGGAGAAACGGTAAAGTTGTCTTTGTGTGACCTATAGGTCACAGGTTTGAATGGTGGAATTAATGGCTAATGCTTTGTAAAAATAGATTGTCTACATTACACCCTCTAGGTTTGTAGTCTTTTATGGACTCCCTCGACGTAAGAGAATTTTGTAGCATAGTGTAAAAATTGCTCAAAATTTGAGTTAAGTCGTGACATTCTTGCATTATTTTGAATCCCCTAGTCAGATTCTTTGGCCCCAAAAACGGATTTGCTTTTCTTGTTTGACTTCGTAACGCGTTGAACGTGTGATCCTGGTATGAATTTCCATTAATTGTCGCAGGGGATGGGTATACCAGTAGGGAAATTGGCTTTGTATACTGCTCTCGGAGGAGTCAGACCTTCAGCGGTACCAAAACTCGTTAACACTTGTGCACTGTTATAATTTTGTGACCACGAACATCTTATTGTTTTGCTCGTGTGTGTAGTGTTTTCCCATAACCATTGATGTGGGAACAAATAATGAGCAACTATTGAAAGATGATTTCTACATTGGGCTCAGACAAAAGAGAGCTACTGGCAAGGTCAATTTTATCGTACCTTTACCACGTAGAAATATAAGATGAGATTCGCAGAATGTTCTTGAGATGTCTACTTCTTTTTGATCCTTGTAGGAATACTACGACTTTCTTGATGAATTCATGAAGGCTGTGAAGCAAAACTACGGTGAAAAAGTTCTTGTACAGGCTAGTAATATGAAACTTGTTAAGGACCAAATCGTCTTTCATGTAACGTCAAAGTCTAATATATGTAACGTCATCTGCAGTATGAAGATTTTGCAAATCACAACGCGTTTGAGCTGTTGGCGAAATATGGTACCACACATTTGGTATTCAATGATGATATACAAGTATGGCAAATTTCTATTTGGCCTTCTATCACCAGACGTTGCATACGTTCTGTTTTTTCTTAAAGAAGTCACGTTAATGCTGCAGGGGACAGCTGCTGTGGTACTTGCTGGGCTTGTTGCATCGCTTAAACTGCTCGGAGGGTCCTTACCTGACCATACGTTCTTGTTCTTCGGTGCTGGAGAAGTAAGGCTAGAACTTTCATTGTAAAGACACAAGTTGTCAATTGTTCTGTAGACGAGTTATTGACATCTCGTAAAAAAGGATCAAATGGTAGCAATGAATAACTTAGGGAAAGAATATGATAATTTGATGACATCTCAACTTTTTAACGGAACGATCATAAAGTTATTACATTGTATTTCATGTCGATCTCTTCGTGATCACAGGCTGGAACTGGTATAGCAGAACTCATAGCACTTGCTATTTCAAAGAAGGTAGGAGATTTTGGTTATCAAAATCACGTAATCCTGTTTAGTATGGTTCATTTGATAACTTGTATTTGTTATTATCTGTAGACAAACGCCCCTGTGGAGGAAGCGCGTAAAAATATCTGGCTCGTGGACTCAAAGGTAGAAAAATATACCAATCTCATAAGCTAGTATTCATCTTAAATCTCTAAGTTTCACAATGTTTACGATTGGTTTCTCTGTTTACAAAGTCCATATAATTGATTACGTACAGGGTCTAATTGTAGATGCTCGAAAGGAATCACTTCAAGCTCACAAGAAACCTTGGGCTCATGAACACGAACCTGTCAACAATCTCCTCGACACTGTTAAGGTTTGATCAATGAGCTCCCTAGTATATCGAGGATTACCACTTTGAAAGTCGATTTATTGTATGATCAAGTACTGTCACAACTTATTCAGGCCATTAAGCCAACTGCATTAATCGGAACGTCTGGAGTTGGAAGAACATTCACTAAGGAAGTCATCGAGGCTATGGCCTCCATAAACAAGGTTGTTTCATTTCCGCGAAATTCCATGTCCTCTCTCCCCTACCAATTTTTTTCTTGAGCTGACGGGACTAATATATGATTTGCAGAGACCCCTTATTATGGCGCTCTCAAATCCAACAGAACAATCCGAATGCACTGCTGAAGAAGCTTACACTTGGAGTGAGGTACGGTAACTAAGCTTACACTTAGTCATTTACACTTTTCACATCGAATCCATCACTGTATATCCTGGATTCTCCCCTGCACGAGAAACAACGATCACTACGCACATTAAAGTTGTGTTTGGTTAAATCTGGTACTCAATTTTCACTACGATGATCGATTTCTTATCGCAGGGTCGAGCTATCTTTGCAAGCGGAAGTCCATTCCCTCCTATGGAATACAATGGCAAACTCCACATTCCTAGCCAGGTTTTCCGAATGCATATGGCTTTAATTCCTTTTCCTAAAGTACCATCACCATCACCATCAACGTACACGATTATGGTTGACCTTTCCTGCAAATATCACAGGCAAACAACTGTTACATATTCCCCGGATTTGGTTTTGGCTTAGTCATGGCTGGCGCTATCCGTGTGCACAACAACATGCTTTTAGCAGCTTGTAAGTACATACTCATCATTTCAATTTGTTTGTCTTTACTTTCCTTTTTCATTCATGTAAAAAAGAATGTCTCCTAACTTTTTAATTTCAACTTTCAGCGGAAGCGTTAGCCAGTCAAGTAACCGAGGAGCACTATGTCAAGGGGATGATTTACCCTCCTTTCGGTAATATTAGAAAAATCTCAGCTCATATTGCTGCTAATGTTGCTGCTAAAGCATATGAACTCGGTGAGCCCATTTCTTCGCGTATTAAGTTATATGTACCGATGATAACACTTAAAAAAGTTACACCCTCGGTATAAATTATTTATAATTATCTTTTAATTGATTTGATCGTGTTATATACGCGTAGGTGTTGCAACACGTCTGCCCCAGCCTGCAGATTTGATGAAGTATGCTGAGAGTTGCATGTATACTCCGACTTATCGAAGTTATCGCTGATTAAAATAAATAAGTAACTCGCATGTAATTTTACTTATAGGTAAAATAATGCTCCCTTTTAAAATGATGCTGTTTTTGTAAATAAAATTTGTAGTCCATGTAAAAGGAAGTGATGTGTTTGTACTAATAAAATGGTTGTTGATGGTAATTTTTCATCTTACATGTTTAAGATTTTAAGAATTAAATAATATTATTTGGTATATTTTTAGTTTAATACTACGGGATTTGAACTTTGGTTATTGATGTAAAATCACTTTCAACTTCATGAAAATGGGGAACTATACATGGATTTTCTAGGGAGGGGCCAGTAGAAATAAAGAAATATTTTGGTAAATAGAGTTACCTGTTAACTGTTGCTGGTGGAAGGTGTCAGCAGAAACAAAGAAATATCTTGGTAAACAGAAGTGAGAGGTGTTGGTGGAAGGTGACAGGTATCTTGTGAAATTAGTTGAGGTGCGCGAAAGAGGGATATCGTCTCAGAGGACGCTTGGTAGGATTTTATGGGCTAAGAAGTAGGATTAAGTAATTTCGACAGTTTTTTTTGGTATTAGCACATGAAATCTGGTGTTGTTGAGGGCTTCGACGCAAATGGGCTCACGGCGCTGGAGAGCACTTGGAGTCAAGAAATAAGAAACAGGTGATTTAGGCAGTTTTTTATTAGTGTTAGTTCACGTAATTTGGTGCTGCCGGTGGCTCAAGCGTAACTTTTTTTAAAAATCGTATAAGCGACTTCATAACGAGTACGTCAAGAGTTCAAGTAGCCCGCATTTTTAATATAGTATAGATTATCAAAGGATAGAAGTAGAAAATGATATTTTTATTATTGACTAAAATAGAAATTTAAAAAATAATAACATGGGTTGTAATTAGAAAAAAGACAATCAAATTTATTTTATCGTAAACTTTTTATAATATTGTATATTGCTCAACTTTAAGAATTTGTGAGACAACAAAACTAATAGGATAGGAAAATTGTGACTCCTATTACGTAGTAGGTGAACCAACGAGGAAGATTCAAATTAAATTAAATTATGTGTAATTCTAATTGGGCCATCTTTTTCTTTCCCTTCTCTCTCATGCCAGCAGTCTTGTACTTCGACGATAAATTTATCGATTTATGTGATACCCTTTTCTCTTTAGTTCGTTTCTAAAAAAATGTCATTTTACTTTAATTGAAAATAATGTAGCTTTAAAATTTTTCTTTTACCCTTAATGAAATAAATTTCATAAATTTCTACCACAAGTTTCAAAAATCTTACTTTTTTTCTTAAACATCGTGTTAAGTCAAAGGATGTCACATAAAATGAGACAGAGAGAGAGTACTTCATTTCAATTTATGTGAATTCATTTGATTGGGTCTGAAAGAAAAAATGAGTACTTTCAAAATTTCACGTCATAATATTTCTGTGGCTATAAAAATATCTTATTGAGAGTAAAACGAAAATTGAAGTTAAACTATTCTAAATCTAAAAAATGGTCATTCTTTTTTATCGAATTAGAAAAGAATTAGGTTTACATAAATTGATGGGACCGACAGAAATATATACATAAGCCCATTATTCCAAATACAATGTTAAAGAATCTTAAAAATCGAATCGATCAAATTTAAATTCTGAATTCGCTTCACGTCAATCGACGGAGACTTTGTAACGACAAAGAGGGCAAGAATTACGCATAGAGAGCCATTTGGTAAGGCAATTTGCATGAAAAACATGACCACAAGGCATTTTTTTGCCATGATCATTATCAACACCACATCTTTCAAAACCTTCCATGCATACTATACAAAGGCCAATTTCACAATCAACACTAGCCAATTCATCAACTTGAAAACTCTTGTGGTGATCATCGGAAGGCGTGAAACACCCCGGTGGTGGTGGCGGCGGCGGCTCAGCCGTGTCAACGCCTGAAATGTCGACCACCGCCAACGCCAAATCGAGATCGAAATCTTTATCCATATGCAACTTATGTTGATTGATTCTATTCAATTGTTGAACATATATGTATATATAGAGAGAAATTAAAATATTTACTTTTTAAAAAAAGGGGGGGTTGGACAACAACTTTAATGCATGTGTTTGGTTTTCTAGTTTTTTTATAATACAAGTACAAATTAAATACGTGAGTACAATTAATTATTTAGAAAGAATCAGCATGCAGTTTTTGTTGACCAAGAAATAAGTTAATTATAATCTATACAAGGAAAGAAAAGTCAATTGTGTTTATATATGAATAAATTATGAGTTTAAGTTATATATACGTATCATTTATGTATAAAAGAGAGGTAACATTTTTGTTTTCTTGTTACAAATTAATACTTAACGAGGCTTTTTAGTATTTTTTTAAGATAATATTATAATAATAGTAATAATATAATTATATTCAGTGAAATTTTATATGCGAGAGCTGATTTAAAACTATATAAATACATAATATTAAAGAGAATAATAATATCACAAATATAACAATAATTTATTATTGGATTATTGGGGCAATATTTTTTGGCATAATAAGTCAATGGATGATTTGAAATAAGGTGAAAATATTTAAGAACAATTTGGCAAGTGGTGATATAAATTGACTCAGTCGTCTAAGCTCTCCAATTGACAAACTCAATATACACTAAGTCGACATGTTTCATTGTCATAATTCCTTTTCATGTTTTGTTTTGATTTGCTACATTCCATGTAACATGCTCAGTCTACTAGTGCTATTGTTCGCTTTGGATCTAGACCCTCATAGATTTAAAACGCGTCATTAGTAGGTAAGGTCTATTTACTTATATATTGTCAATGTAGATTTCTATCTAAAAATGGATTGTTATATACACTCCCTATATGGACTCAGCGTCTTCGGCCGAGGTTTGTCCCACCATATAAGATTAGCCTAGACTCAACACTAAAATTTTGACCTACATTGACAAGGCTGACACAAGAATGATTCTGATACCATTTGTAGCAGCTCAACCCGCTAGTAATATTATCCGTTTTGTATCTAGGCCCGCAAGAATTTAAAACGCATTACTATGGATAAAGCTTGTATACTTATATACTCAATATATCTCCTATGTTTTGTCAATGTGAGATTTCTATCTAAAGATGATTGTTACACTCCATACCTCCCCGAGGGAGGTCTCCATACACTTTAACCCCAACCTAATACCATAGTGTAATTATGTTGGATACACTTTCCCCAGGTGAACATCCATAGAATTTACAAAACTTCGTCTTGGTGAAAATTACAAGATTACAGTATTATAACTGAAAAAAAAAAATCTCTTCAAAAGACTGAGACTTGGAGCTCTTCATATGGGGCTCATTCAACGCATATCGACCTCTGCTACCTGTTATGAGTTTGATGATCATGTGTAGATATTGAAGTTTGTTCCTTCAAGAAGTTGTCCTGTCATTTGATCCACACAGATAATTGAAGACTTGCTTAACATTTCCTCTTGATGGGCGAGCATTCACAGCAAATTGACAGATGAATACCAATCGTCGTCTTAACTCCAACTTAGTGATTTGTGTCTCGTTGAAAAATTTCCCTTCATCAAAGAGTCCTAAGGGGAAATACTCGAAATTAGAATATCTATTTGAAACCTCAGGGAAAGCTACATTTTCCCCGTTATTGAGACGAAACCAGAAAAAATAGGGACCATTTATTAATCACATAATGAGAGCTAAATTTTGTTGTAGTTACGACGGTCAAGATAACAGTTGCAAATAGAAATAAGATAACCACGCGTACCTTTGTCATCAAATAATGCCATCAAGATTGCTAAGCACACACAGATGCTAATATCTTCCCCTGAAAACACATAATGAGCGATAATTTTGTCTTGTGCGACTACAGTCAAAAACAATTAAAGCAACATCACAATCAGTCGGCGTATTGAGAAGAACTCAGACAAATAGTTAGATAACATGCAAAACTAAACAGGTCTTCCATTAAAAGCATAACCAATCAAACTTTATTACTGCTATGTCTTAGGTCTATAGATTTGGCAAACTTCGTGACAATGGAGATAGAAGTAGATCTAACATGCCCCTATTGTCACCCAAGAAATTTGAGTTAGCAAACATATTGAGTTTTCACCTTCAGTTAGCAAAAGTCAAAAGGCACGTGGAAAACAAACTCGGCAACATAGTAAAGCCACCATACTTACCACTACTGCAGCAAACTAGGAGTCTCTTCCCTTTTCTCAACTTGTTCTTGGCAAAATTCACCGCCGAAGGAAGATTTCTTAACAAAGAAAACCTGTCAAACTTCGAGCTCTGTATTGTTTACAACCCCAAACGCCCCAAAAAAACAAAGAAAAAAGAGAATAATTATTAGCCAACAATTAGGTAAATGGACGATGACATTTAAGAAAGTTATACACACCACAATAGACAGGTTTAGATGGGCTTCAGACTCCTTGAAACAAAGAGAATTACTCTCCAAATCACAATTCAATATGCAATCAACGCCATATGCATCCTTAGCTGCACGGTAAATCTTCAATCAGAGTGGCCATTGCAAGAGGTTCATGACAAAAATAAACCAGCATTGGCACCAAATAAAGATTAGCAAATCAATAAAAGAAACAAGAAAGGAATAACATGAATATGCAATGGACATGTGATCAAAAGATGCAATATATTTCGAGAAAGCATAATTCTGTACTCCGTAGGCCCTTCGGAGAGAAATAAAAAGGAGTTCTATGCTCTGGACAGTGGCATTATTTTACTCATGAATGAATATCCAGCAAATGTGGCGATTCTGCAGCATAAAGCATACGAAATTACCCTCTAAATCAAAAAAGAACTGCGCAGACGAAGGAGAACAAGAAAAAGAAACACAATGTAGTTATAGTGCTTGGACCTCAGAAGTTCAGGTATCAATTCACAATGAATATGCTCAAATTTCAAATAAGTAAGCATAGTACAGAGAAATGGTTGATCGCATCCCACGTAAAAAAGTACTGATGAAGCATTTATATCCCAAAGTGTAGCTTATGCTTCAGATTACCAAGTGGTTAACCAACCTCCACTTCCAATTTTAAACTCTGCTAAGTATTGGTTAGATTTTACTCTAGAAAGGTGCATCGCCACCAAAAGAATTCCAGTTCATAAAATGACACAACAGAAACTCAGACCACATGCAGAAATATAGCAAAGGGACGGCCACTGACAAATTCGATAAACTGCAAGCTATATTGCTAGATGCAGAAGTAATATAAATTCATTAACAGAACAGATGAAGCATACCAAGCTGAGTTGTGCCAACTGCTAGATTCGTTTTGCCCAGCCAAGATATGGAACTTTTATCATACAACTTCTCATCTATGCTCATACATTGAGGCTCCAGGTCTAGTTGTTCTTGAGCAGGAAAATGCCCACTACTCGCAGAGGATTTTGAAGGCTTAATAGATATTTGAGGAGCATTTTCTCCCCTTCTTGCACGATATACCCGGTCTTTTTCAACAATATCAGCTACCTTCTTATTACACGTATCAGGACCAGAGCTTATGAGATCATAAGCATGTTTCCAGAAAAGATTTGGTGACAGGCCCCTTGCCCAACTCTCCTCATCGTCTCCAGCTCCAGCTATGTACCTCCAACTAAATTCGGAGGTTGTTCTTTGCTGAAGATTGCTACTTTGGGAGGACGTAGAAACAAGTATTATTGGAGTGAAGTCCCAAGAATCACAATCAGGTACTTCATTGAACCAGATCACAGTTTTTTGTGAAATCCATAATGGGCGAAGCGGTTTTTTCAGGGACAATGCAATGGAGGCAATATCAGCTCCACTAACCTCCAGATCCTTGGTCCATCCGTCTAAACGCTCCTCAATAAGCGCTCTTTCAGTATTTGAGACCCACAAAGGGAGATGCAAGGAACAATCCCAGCTATATGAGTCCTCAGTAATAGTGTTATCACATTTAGTGGAATCATTTGACTCCTGTCCGAAACATTCATGGAAGATAGCAATAAGCTCATGAACACATAAAGGCATTTGTATGTGTGTATGGATGTGCATATGCAGGGGCGTAATTACAACTTATCCTAAGTAACAAGCCTACATCCAATCGCCAACCTCCAAAAAAGACAGGTTCATGAGGCGAATAATTAGAAAAAATAATATGTTCTAAAGGTAATGACAAGTCCTAGAAACTAACTATTTTTTTGTAAGTAACTAACTATTTATTTCTTCTTGTTCAAACTAAATGCTTCATATGCCTTGCGGAATTAATTATATATGTCTCTGCCTATCCATTGTGTTAAATAATCAAGTAAATCAGCCTAAGTTCAATAGTCATTTTTGTCCATAAAATAATGTTAGCTCACCTTTATGCATGCCAAATTACATCAGTAGTATCTAATAATCCCTGCATCCCATTCTATGTGAAGATGTTTAACTAGGCAGCGGATACATCTATCCAGATTATAACTAAAGATAATACACAAACATTCATATTTTCGTGACATCATTCACAAGTGAAAGGACACCATCAATATAACTTTACAATCAAGAGAAAGAAGAATCTTAAAAGAATTCTGCAACTTGAGCAATCAACGACAACTGAAATCTTTCTTTTGATACAGAAGAAGATATTAAACTATCTACATTCCTAGAGAAATAATCATACACCAAAAGAAAAAGTTGTTACTTACATTCTTTTCTGCACTACCAGTCAAACCAAATCTTGATTTGCAATTCCAAATGGCACGATTCAATACACACGTCCAAATAGGTATTGTCTTTGACATACTATCTGGAAACCTCTTCCCTTTCCTTGTTGAATCAACAATCATACACCCTCCCTTCTGTCCTAACCATCAACTAGCAATTAGCTTCCAACTTTATCATGTATATAAACTAGGATATCAACCTCCAACCATCAAAGTAAACCAAGATATTATATATACTTTATAACGCTGTGAAATACAAATATACAACTGTGATGTGGAACAAAATGGAACAAATAGGAAAATCTTCCTTTTATTTATGTGGGCATTTACTTTTTTCGAGTCATATTTTCAATATTAAATAACTTTTTAATCATAATGTTCCCATATTTACCTTTGGGCATTTTAAGACAACGAGATGCTAAACTTACTTTCGGCACATTACACATCTCAGCTCATGTGTGGAAAAAAAATTCTCTATATTTATCACTCTTCCATGACCTGTCAAATACTGCAATATTTCGAAAAAAAAAATGGACGACTATGACTCCACACCTTATCCAGTTAACTTTCAGAGTCCAATACACATCTCAGCTAGTATGTCGGAACAGAAACTATTCTTTATATTTATCATTACTCCATGAACCATCATAATAACAACAACATAGCCCGCGGAATCTCACAAGTGGGGTACGGGAGGGTAAAATGCATGCAGACCTCACAACTACCTCACACTGCAACAAAAATAGCTTTTAGCAATAATAAATATGCACATTAACCAAGAGTGCTAAAGCCTCTACTTAATTGCCATTGGATCCAATGTAGCTATCAGCTTTAAGAGTGCTAAAAATATAATTCACAAATAATTACCTCTACAAAAAATATTTAGCGTCAATTAAGCTGAAGATCATTTTGGCATAGTGTGACTCGGTATCTTAAACAATTAATTTTCAAACATGATACACAGATAATATAGAATCAAACAAACAATAAGAAGGCTACCAGCTAGGAGAGCAACATGGAGGTTAAGGCGAGATGTATTGAACGACCAATTATTGGTATGTCCATCAGTTGACTTGAAATAGCAGGTAGATTGGAATTTCTGAGAGTACCAAAGTCCACAACGGAGATTCGCTAGCAACGGCAGCTCCGGCCATAGCTGAGAAATCTCGCCGACGAATATGGAATCCTCGTAAATTGATCGGAGAGCGTTGTAGAGAGTATTTTCACTTCGTTTTATGGTTCTCGAAGCTTTGTATATGTTCAAGTTCTCTGGATTCTCCATTGAAGAAAAGCACAGAGGGTTTGCAGATGGGCAAAAATTTGCTATTATTATAAAGGGAGAAGTACAAGTTGGGCTTCTATTTTGGGTCACTTGGGTGTTGATGAATTTTCGTCGCTCAAAAATATTTTATATATGTTTTATAATTATATTTTAAGTAATTTCACTTTAGAATTATAGTTCTAATAGTATTTATATAATTCGTGCAAATTTATATATATTTATATAATTTGATATATAATTCGTAGTTTTTGTATAGTGTTTATATATTTCGATATACAATTCGTGCACAATGTCTGTATAATTTGCTATACAATTTAAAGTGTTTGTATATTTCAATATACAATTTGATTCGCGCACAATTTTTATATAATCGCGCATAATGTTTGTATAAATCGCACAAATTATATAAAACTCAAATTATAATTACAATTAGATGTTTGCCGCGAGCCGTAATTAATTCAAACTATAGCTATGTTAGCTAACTAACTAGTATATGTTTGCTTAACTGCGTAATTTTTTTTATTTTTATTAATAGTGTCTAGCTTTTCCGCATTTCGGTATTACATAATAGGAATACAAGATTTTAAGCTTTTAAGCGTTTTTCGTGTGTGTTATTCCACTAATTTTTTGAAAATTAGATGATCGACTTTGTAGGCCCCCCAAACTTGTCTAGGTCAGGCCTTACACGACTAGTGTATAATTTTATCATTGATGTCTCATTTTTTGAACATTTCAGTGTCACGTAATAGAAATACAAGATTTTAAGTGTTTTTCATGTGTATTAGTCCATTGATTTTTTAAAAACTAGTTGTAACAGACCATTCTATCATTTTATTTTTTTTAATCACAAAATATTTGTTAGAACAGATGCGTATAAACGTAAAGAAAATAACAAGAACGAACATAGAATTTAACGTGGTTCACCGACAATGCATCGGCTACGTCCACGGGCAGAGAAGAGATAGTTTATTGATTTGAG